>CM066032.1:1142061204-1142220676 GCA_033557465.1 Ichthyophis bannanicus
TGATTACTGGCAGATAGCAATTCCTACGTTAAGCACAGTTTGCTGATTGAGCTCCATCATAGCAACCTTTCTGATGTCTGTGGAGTGTGCTGCAGGTCTGGTCTCTGACAGTGTTTACCACCCTGGAGAGTGACCCCCAACAGTATTGCGTACCATATCCATGCCTGCACTGTGCCCAGGACTGGTGTGGTGGCCAGGGCTGCTAAACTCCTCTATAGTAGCACAATGCTGGCATAGGTTTGGGAGTGTGTGTCTGTCTATCCAGTGTGTGGTGGCTGCAAACACCCTCCACAGCCCACACTGCCAGCACTGTTGCCAGTATTGGCCTGCCAATGTGCATAATGAGGAGCAAGGTACCATGGGTATAGCCCGGACAGGCTGGCCTGGCCAGAATGCATCTGCACAGGGCATAGGGCACTGGCTGGGACATTGTAGTGCCCGGCCACCACCTGCACAGACAGGGTGGCCACAGCATGTCCTGCTGGGAGATCACTCTCACCCTGACTCTGCAGTGACCACAGCATGGCTAGGCACCCCCCATAGTGCTATAGGGTGTTTCTCTCATGTGATATTTGTGGGTTTCCTTTTGGGTCCCAGTCATTGATTTGCTTGCTTGGTGTGTATGCATTTCCACCAGGAGCATGCACTATGGACTAGCTAGCAGACTGTTTGCAGCTTGTATGTGTCTTGATGGAGTGCTTTGCAGGGTTCAGCAGCTGAAGGCTTGTTGCAGGAGAATATCAGATAGTGGTGGGGTGCAGCTTAGCATATCCAGGCCTAATGTCTGTCTGCTATTGCGTTATGGATGTGTACAGAGCTGCATTGACTGCCCTGTAGGGTGTCTGTTCCACAGCAGGACTGGGGTTGATGGTCCCCTCTACTGCCACCATTGCAGGGAGGTAGAATCTGGATCTGTTGGTGGGAGACCCTGTTTACCACCCTCAGCCCTGGAGGAGGAGAAGGATGGTGGTGGTACATAATCCTCCTAGGGATCCATAGGGGCTACACCTGACTGGGACATACAGATATATCCAAGGTGTGTCTGCAGAAAGTACCTATCTCACTCATTAGCACTGCAGGGGACCAGCAGCATGGCCTATCTCTGCTGTGGGCCTGGTGCTGGGCGCCCATCCTTACCCTCAGGGTGAGTGCAGTACCTGCACAATGTGACGGTGTGTAGCTACTCTGTGCCAGTACCACACACGATCAGTTCCCCCTACCAGGCCGAGGTGCTGTGGGGGTGCATACCCCATCTTGTGATCATCTGTAGACTGCTGATTTGGGTATGGGTGGGTTAACCTTATCCTGGTGACTACAGCAGACTGTTTGTGTGGTGACTTGCAGTCCTTCTGCAGTCAGCCAGGGGTTTGCTAGCAGCTGTAGCCCACTGGTTGCTTCACTTCCAGTGGAGCCAGAGGTCATGGGTTCAAACCCACAGTGGGGTTATTTGATAGGGCTGTTCAAAGCATTATCTATTTTTAATGTACATTAGTGCTGCCAGCAAAAACAACCTTAGCGTACTGTACCCATAAGGTGCCTCAGAGGGCGCTTTATAGGGCGCCCTATAGGGCACCTTATGGTTACCGTCCATATAAGGTGCACTATACAGTATCCTATGGAGCGACTGATAGGGTGCCCTATAGGGGACATTATAGGTTGCCTTGGCGGATAGTGCACTTTATAACGTGCCCTATGGAGTGCCTTATAGGGTGCCTTATGCGGCACCTTAGGTTACGGCACATGAGGGTGTGTTTGATGGAAGCAATTAATAAAATACAAATAAAATGCCACAGGAAACAATATGTACATGTCAAAGCTGATGCCTCAGCAAGCCTTACACATTAGGCACACTGGGGATTGAATTCATGACCCCTGTATCATCAGTCAGTGCCTTAACCATTGTGCTACACTGCCATTCCTCCTTGCATGTCAGCGCACCTACTTAAGATTTCCATGCGTTTAAATGCACAGTGCTGCCATCAAAAACAGTGCTATGACCTTGCTGTGCCTCATAGGGCACCCTATATGGCGCCCTATAGGTCACCCTTTAAGCAACATTGTAGGGTGCCGTGGCAGACAGTGCACTTTAAAATGTGCCTCTGGGATGTCTTATGGGGTGCCTTATGCAGCACCTTATGTTACAGCACTTTGAGAGAGTTCGTTTGCTAGCAGCAGTAATTAAAATAAAATTAAAAAGCCTCATAATGCAATATTACACATAAATGGTAGTGCCTCAGCCACCCTTCTTCATTTGGCACAGTGGGGGATGGAACCCATATCTCCTGCACCATTTGTCAGGGTCTTTACCATTGTACTGCAGCCCTGCTCCTATGTTGGCACATCAGCGTGCCTGCTTATGCTTCCTGCGCGCGTTCCTCGTGCACTACTGTGTGTTGCGCACAAGAGTGCGCAGCGCGCGCTAATCCCGTTTTGCTCTATTTTTGGCCGGACCGCCCACTCCTTATATGGCATCCTGCAGACTAATGCGGCGCGCACGTTAGGAGACTTTAGTAAACATACCCCTTAATTGAGGCAAAGATACCTGATAAACCAACACCTCCACTGAACAGAATTTATTACCTTCCTGTGGTGAATAAGCAGGAGTTCCCAGGAAATGTTTCTTTAGACATTTCTGCTTTTTTGGAGCTATCTGTTTCTGAAGTTCAGGAGAGAATAGCACTGCTGGTAAGCTTTGGGAGGTTTTTTATATATGTTAATTTTTATTTAAAATGTGTGGTACATGAAAAAACTTTTATACTTTAGTAAAAGGGCCCCTTAGTATCAGAGTTGAACATTACCATGTTGATTTTCAGATCAGGTCAATTTTGAGGGTGTAACAGAGCAGCCCCTGGGAGGAAGAAGTCATAGTAATGGCACGATAGAAATACTCAGGGCTTTTTTGAGGGGGTACTCATTGGTAGGGACTACATGCATCTTTTTAAATGTCTACTAAAATTGACCCATGGTCCTCATATATTAATGAAAGAACCTTCCATGAGTACCTGCACTGGAAATACTCAATGGCTGGATTTCAAACCCATGAATGCAGGATTTTATAAGGAGCTGGGTAGCAAGGATGCCAGATGAGACCTATGTCTGCAAAGAACGAGTTGGAAGAGAATGAAATATGATTTAAACATGCCAGGTATCGCACCAGATCTAAGCTCTGGTTAATGGAACCAGAAAGCTGATTTTAACCTCTCATTGTGAGCCATGCCCTTCCAGCCTTGAATTCCAGACTGCAGGATCTCTTTAAGGGGCCTGTTGATAATCCCTCTTGAGAGGGACAGGCAACACTATATAGACCCCATTGCTCCCCCTTCCCCTCAGCTCAACTATGCCCCATTGAGCACTTGCCTCATCCAGGACTCCCATTTGGGAAATGAAGTCCATGTTCAGGTGAGTCCAACCAGCCCTAAAATAGACCTGGAACTGGAAGGGTTGGAGACTCAAGAACCACTGTATAATTTGGCCATCGGACTGTGTATGCTGAGTCAGCCACTTGAGGGGTTGGTGGTCCATTATTAGCATAAACAGATGGCCAAGCAGGTTTTGAGTACTCACTTGACAGCAAGGACCTCCTTCTCTATCACTGCATAATGTTTCTCCCAAGGAAGTAGTTTCCTGCTGATGAATGCTAGGGGATGTTCTTCACCCTCCACTTCCTGGGCCATAACGGTTCCTAGGCCTATCTCTGAGGTATCGGTTTGCACAATAATCGGTAGAGAGAAATCAGGGCTACTTAGGATGGGCTCGCAATACATGGCCTTATTGAGATGATGGAAAGCCAGGTCCAGGTTTAATGACCACTGGATCTGCTTAGAAGCTCTCTTCTAGAGGAGATTGGTTAACGGCTTACCCACCTCTGCAAAATTAGGGATGAACCAGCAGTAATAGTCAATCAGTCCAAGAAAGGTACTACTGCAACGCCATCCTACAAGGTTTACCTAAAAAAACCCTAAACATATTACAAATGGCACAAAATGTAGCTGCCAGGGTCATAATGAAGAAAAATCTAAGTGACCACATCACACCAGTACTAATTCAATTACACTGGCTACCCATAACAGCTCGCACAAAATACAAAATACTAACAACCACCTTCAAACTCATCCACAACTTAGCACCTTCCTTCCTCAACAACCTAGTAAGATTGCAACCTCCTACCCGAAACAGAAGAACCCACAATTCCAACATCCTTCACACTCCAACAGATATAAGATCTGCCAAAGCTAACACCAGCCACAGGGCTTTCTCATATGCGGCGCCAACACTGTGGAACCAACTCCCACCAGAACTACGAGCTAGCAATGACCTTCTAGACTTCAGAAAGAAACTCAAAACGCACATTTTCCAATCACATTTCAACCTGAACTAAACCCACAGATGGAGCAGCCCCTGACCACTGTGTCCAAGAAGATTATCCTGTATATATGTATTTATGTATATATGTAAATGAACTCCCCCATAGCTAAGAAGTGTTAACTCTGTATGATGTGCTTTTCTGACAATCTGTATGTAAACAAAATTTGTACCTGCCTTGATTCGGCAGTTTCACAATAGTAATCCTACCCGCTTCTGATCGCTGGAAGGAGCGGGCTACAAATGCTTGCTAAATAAAATAAAATAAAATGAACCTCTTTCTTCAAGTTTGGGGTGGGGACCTGGGCAATGGCATCCACCTTCTGCAGTCATATCTGTCCATTCCTGATTAAATATCCCAAGTATTGAATGTCCTAACCTCCCAGGAAATATTTCTTGGGGTTGGCCATCAACCCAGCCTTCTGCAAGCTGCTCTACCAAGCTTGTATTTGGGTTAGATGATTGGTCCAGTATCTGATGTAGATGATGATGTCATCAAGGTAGACAGCCACATACTACTTGTGCAGTCTCAGTAGGTGGCCAATTAGGCATTGAAATGTGGCGGGAGCCCCATGTAATCCAAAGGGCAGCACTGTAAATTGGAACAGATCTTGAGGTGTTAAAAAATACGTTTTCTCCCTGGCAGTAATAGCTAAGAGTAGCTTCTAGCATCCCTCAGTCAGATCTAAGGTTGATATAAAGTGTGCTCCACTGAGTTGCTCTATTAACTCATCTACTCTGGGCATGGGATACACTTCTAGTTTGGAAGCTGCATTGACCCTCTGGAAGTCTATGCAGAATCTGATGCTTCTGTCAAGTTTAGGAACCTAAATGATGGGTGATGACCACTCACTCATGGACTCTTATATTACTCCCAGGTTAAGCATCTCTTCCAGCTTCTTGGTGAGAGCCTGTTGCTGGGCCTTCAGAATCCGATAGGGTTGTGCTGGATAACCACCCCAAGGTCAGTAATGATATTGTGTCAAATGAAGTGGGCTCATCCCAGGCGTGTGAAGACCTTAAGCTTCCAGTGGATCAACCTTCTAGATCTCTTGGCAGCAGAGAGGTGGTCTCCAATCAGGATTTGAAATGGATCTGATGGGACTGAAATTTCCAGTCCAAAATCATCTCCATGTACTATCATAGTTGGCACTGGAGTCCACTTTTTCAATAGGTCAATATGGTAAATTTTGAATTTCTTCTGTTAATCTGGCTGGGCATCTTTGTAGTTAACAAGCCCTACTTTCTCTTTGATCTCATAGGGCCTCTGCCATTTACAGAATTGTATTTATTTATTTATTTATGTATTCAATGACTCTTCTATACCGCGCTCTTTAGAATCAGTGATGTTTACATAAAACAGTAACTTATACAGTGCGGTAGAGTCTGCACTGTATTTACAATGAACAGGGGACTTAACTTGGACATAACTAGGTCCTCATCCAAAATAATAACTTGCTTTTGGATGAGGACAGCAAGATTAGAATTCTGTCTCCCAGGTGGAAGGTATGGTATACGGCTGCCCTATTGTAGTACCTAGCCTTCTTGAATTGGTCTTTTTCCAGGCTGAGTTTGGCCACCTCTCTGGCTTTCCTTAGCCGGTCTTGATTTGTATAATGTACTCTGCTAAATCTTTCCTGGCACAGTGTTCTTCCCAGATTTCTCTCATCACAACTAATATGCCTCTTGGCTGCCTTCTGAAAAGCAACTCAAAAGACGAAAACCCCGTAGAACTCTGAGGTACCTCGCAGATGGCAAACATCAAATAGGGCAGGAGAACATCCCAATTGTTCCCTTGAAAGACTGAGTCTTCTCTACCAGCACATTAGGGGTCAAGAACAAAAAGAAGTTGAAATCAGTCTTTTTGACTATTTCTGCCTCGTGGAAATAGGCCGAGAGCTCAACAGTCTGGAGCCTCTTTGGTTTGTCCTGGGAAACAGTAAAAGAGAAGAAGTCCTTCATCTGTAGCAGGAAAGCCCAGATGGGAAAAGTCCCAGTAGTTAAGTGGAGGGATCCTGATGGGAAGAAATCCTGGGATTTGGAAGGAAAGATTTCCTGGTTCTATATTTGTAGGATTAGCATTCATGGTCCTGACAATCCAGTCCCCTGCAGGATGGAAAAAGTTAAATGAGAAGGTCTATTGGGATAGGGATCTAATTGGCCCAGAACAATCAAGGAGTTAAGAGAAGAAAGAGAGAAGTGGAAGAGTACCTAATCGGATATCTGCTTGGGTTCAAGAAACATGGTGAAATAACTGGAGGGAGAAGATTTTTGTGGTGTCTTACAAGCCAGATGGCTGAATTCTGGGATGTAAGTGTAAAGAAGGTAAGCTACTATAGTGCATTGCAGTTAGAAACAGCTAGTTCTCGAAATGGAAAAATTCCTTTCAATGGAGCTGGGGGGGGGGGGAACTTAGACTGGGAAATAGAAGAAGAAGCCCCCAGATAAGGCAAGAGAAAAAAAAGATACTCGTTTTTCTATAAAAATGTCTTTTTGTTGTTGTTGTTTTCATTTTTGTCTATAGAAATAACAGGCATTCTTTGTTAATCATCAATAAATACTTTGGAGTTAATATTCAAAGGGAAAAATATTCAGATAACAGCAGCCATTATCCGGATATTTGCACTGGTCATAACTATCTGTAGATATTCAGTGGCACTATGTGAATAGTGCGGTTGAATATCCTTACAGATTGCCTCAGCACTATACAGAAAATGCTGTGGTGATGAGTGAGCAGAACACCAAGTTATTCGGGGATTATTGCTATTCCGTCCACCCTCCAGATAACTATCTGAATAAATTTAGGATAGGAAAACAACTATCCAAAATGTATTCAAATAGCTATTCAGAGAACGGACTGCATATTGCTATCCAAAGTACTCCTCTATCCAGTGTGCTCCTGTGTTGAGCAGTCTACATGTATATTTAGCACTATTTATTTTCTGGATAGCAGCACTGAATATCCATGTTTTATTTAAATTCTGCAACTGGCACTAAAAAAATGCTGACCACAAGTTTAAATATCAACCTGGACTAGACATGATTTTATATGGTGAATGAGAATAGAGCATGTGAGAATGTGAGGCCTTGAGTTTGTCTCCACCTGCACTTCTGGACCCAAAACATAAGGAGAATGATCTGCTCCTTCACAAACTGTACCCCTTGGTTAATTCCAATGAGGAAAGGTTCCAGGGATTAGGCTACATATTATTTCAGAGGGTTTCTCTTTTTCCATACACCTAGCAGGATACTCTTTAGAGATCCTCTCAACTCTGGGACTCTCTCTTTATTGGTACCTAGTTAAAATAGTTGATTCTGTTCTCCTGGTTGATGGTGAAATCTCCTTTTACATCTTGAGGGTTCCTTCTCTGAGAATCCTTTGAGATACACACTTTGATAACTTCTGTGTCTACTCCTTGTGCACAAAGTGCTCTTGTAAATTCACATGTTTGGCATATGACTTCTTCTCCAGACTGTAAATCCAATTCTTAACACAAATTGAGTAATCTCCAGTGGATCAAGGAGTAGAGTGCTTACTCCCTTTCAATGGAGATCACTACCTGCTTCTTTCAGTTGGAATTCTCATAGACCACTTTCCTTTCTCTTTTAAGGCCTGGGAATTTTACCCTTGAACTCCAGTCATCTTCCCTGGAGAAGAAGAAAAGGAAATAGAGAAATGAACCTTCTGTTTCCTCTCTTATATAAAAGTTACGGGATCAGAATCGCATCCAGGCGTGTGCATGCAGACTGAGACCCTGATTCTGGTCGGCCTGCACCTACAGTCCTAGCCTGGCTAACTCAGTCAAGACTCCTGAATGGAGCTGCTGTGCCATGGCGTCCGGTTGCTATGGCACTGCGGCTTCGTTCAGGAGCAGTGATCTCCAACCACCAGAACAGAATCTTCAGTCCCTGTAGCCTAACCCTCAATCTGGCCTCCCAAGGCCAGGGTTGGGCTGCGAGGAATCTCCTCTGCCTCCTCCCACTTTTTCTGTGTCCCGGGCCTGCCATCCGCTGCCAACTAGGGGAGCTTAATACACCTTATTCCACTGCCAGCCCTGATTCTGACCCCGCAATGCCCCTTTCCCACCCCCGTCTATCCTCCCTGCACAATGTACGGGGAAGTTAGTTGGGGTTGGCAGAGGGTCTAAATAGTGGGGATGGATGTCCCAAAGGGATGTTCATCCCCACTATGTGTGCCTTGGAATGACTCTGTTGATGAATAATGCAATTTGAAGGTGCTATTGTGTCATACATGATGTGAATTGCATCATTATTCCTAGAATTCAAAGATGATGCAATCCTACCTCAGCTTAATTACATCTCTGCAGAACAAATTGAACAACATTTTATTCAATGAACAAAACACATCAATAGTACTTTGGCTGTAGACCAGTCTTCTCAGTGTTTGATTTTTCCCATTTAACTAAAGTGAGAGATGCCTTGTAAGTGAACAATGCAGATCACTTCTGCTACGTTTTGGTAAAGTGACTTTTACATCACAAAAACATAGTATAATTGCTTTGATTAAGAAAGCCTACCACCTTTACTTTGGCTGCAAAGCTGGAGATCAGGACAAGAGCTGGGCCCCAAACATATGCTGTAACACTTGTGCAACAAATCTTTGCCAGTGTTTGGATAGAAATAGGAAACCCATGCCTTTGGCAGTGCCAGTGAATGGACAGAACATATCAGGAATTGTTAGTTATGCATGGTGCCTCCTGTTGGGAAGAAGAAGGGGATGAAATTTCTGGTCCCGACCCACCAATGTCACATGACCTAGATTTCCCATGCTCTTCATCTGAGCCACACCTCATAACACAAGGTGCACTGAATGATCTTGCCAGAAATTTGAAGCTATGTAAGATTAAGACAGAACTGTTGGGCTCCAGCCTGCAGCAGTGGAATCTCCTGTCAGGTGACGTTAGAGTTTCCATGTTCTGTGAATGTTAAAAAGATCTTTTAACATTCTCCTTCAAAGAAGGTGATCTTGTAGCCTGCAACAACATTGATGGTCTGACAGCAGCAATCAATATCATTCATCATCCAGATGAGTGGAGAATGTTCATCAATTCATGGAAGACGAGTCTTAAAGCTGTTTTGCTGCATAATGGCAATGTTTTGCCATCATTTCCAGTTGATTACATGGAATTTCTATCCACAGAGATTCTACAGTGTTATTTTGTTTCCTGCAAAACCTTTATCTAACATAGAGCTCAACCTCTCCAACCAATTTGATCTACCCTATCATTGTGATTTAGTTTGTACCCAGGTATCACGATGTAACATTGGTTGTCCTTCCACCAGGTCTCTCAGATACCAATTAAATCTAATCTTTCATTTAGTGCTATATATTCTATCTCTCCCATCTTATTTTTAGACTTCTAGTATTTATATACAGGCATTTTAGAGGTTATATTTTGTTTTTATTAGTGATATGGCTATCAGTTCACAGGAGTAGTTTGGAATCTTTCAACTTTGTCTGCTCTGTACTTAAAGGCATCTAGGTTACTTTAATTTTTATTGGAACCTCTTGATTGGGATGCCTTAACTTCCCTCTTTTGCTAGTATCCTTTAGGGATACATCCTTCCAAACCATGTGCTCTTGGGCAACTGTTGGCTTTCCCCTATTATCTGGTTTAAAAGCTGCTCTATTTCCTTTTTAAAGGTTAATGCCAGCAGTCTGGTTCCACCCTAGTTAAGGTAAAGCCCATTCTTCTGGAAAATCCCCCCCCTTCCCCAGAATGTTACCCAGTTCCTATCAAACCCAAAAACCTCTTCCTTGCACCATTGTCTCATCCATGTGTTGAGACTCTGGAGCTCTGCCTGCCTTTTGGGTCCTCTGCATGGAACGGGATGCATTTATGACAGCCGACAGTTGCCCAAGAGCGCATGGTTCGGAACAATGTATCCTTGAAGGATACTAGCAAAAGATTGAAGTTAGGGTACTAACCGTTAAAATCAGGAGCGCTGAAGGCACAAACAGTGCCATTAAAGCCCCGATCGACATCCTGAACAGGGAGCAAGAAAGGAGACTCTTCCCACTCCCTGCAGAGAAGAACCAATCAGGACTCCATTTAAACCGTTAAAATCAGAAGCGCTGAAGGCGTGCCCGCACCTTGTGGGCCTGTGCCTGAGGGCCCTTTGGCGTGGCCTTTAGGTGGGGAATGAAGGAGGGAGAACAACGCTGGATGCTTACAGCAGCGTTGAAACTATCACAATTAAACCGTAAGTTGCATGAAAACATATTCTGTACATAAAACACAATGGCACCGCTCTTTTCATAAACTTTATTACAACTTCTTACCAAAGCACAGTAAATAAATTAGACACATGTGCATTGTCATATTACATATAATTTGAAGTATTTAGGAACAACTATTGTACTAACTATTTTACTTTTAATCATTACTCAACATGCATAGCTACATACCAATCCTGCAATCTCACAAAAACAATACATTTCTTCGTCCATATCAAAACAATCTATACAGGAGGCACAATAGACTACTTCATATTAATTCATCAAACACTATGAATCAAATAAAGATCAATCACCACAGTACATCCCTTGAAATGTGCACTGATCAATGTGCGTTCCATACAGAACAAATACCACATCATCACCGATTATATAAATGAACAACAATTGGATATAATATGCATAAAAGTAACATGGCTCGAGGCGGAGCTTGATGCCGAGCAAGACGGACGGCTAGAGCGTGTGCTCCAGAGGGACCCGCCAACAAAACCGTGATTAACTTGTGGTATTGTGCGGCGACTCCAGCATATTGCATTGGAAGATCTGCAGTTATGTCAGTAATAAAGCCAGCCAGAATAGATGTCTCATCGGGCAAAATGCGAGCGCTAAACGGTCAAAGACTGAACCTCCGTCACCTCAAAAGATGGCGGCGCGACTGGACGGACCGGAGGCCCTGCAAGAGGTGTTGATGGAACTGAGAGGGATTAAAGACCTGATTGCAGCTAACGGAGAAGCGTTGTCGGTGGTGCGCGAGGACACCGCGGCTCTCCGTTCCAGCCTTGAGGGGCTGTCCCTTCGGCAGGATAATGTTGAGCAAGTTATGGCTGTGCATGCGGAAAAGCTAAAGATAGTAGACAAGCACACCCAGCAGATTCGGGCCATGCAAAGAGAGATTGAAGACGGGCATAACAGAGCGCGACGCAACAATGTTAGAATTCTCGGGGTCCGGAAGGAGATGATGGTGGCGACATGATTGCTTTCTTAGGCAAAATGATCCCGGAGATTTTACACATTAACTTTCTGCTCCCATTCGAGATAGACAGAGCTCATAGGGTGCCCTCGCAAGTGATTCAGGGCCATAAAAGACCTCGCCCGATTATTCTGCGTGCCCTACGCTACCAACATGCTGTGCAAATTCTAGAAGCCGCCCGTCTACGCCCTACCGCTGAATTCGAGAAAAGCAAGCTTCATTTTTTCCCAGATTTTGCAAAAGCCACCGCAGACCGCCGTCGCAGCTTCCTTTCGCTGAGGCCGCGCCTACTTCAACTTCAGGCAAGATTTGGCCTTCTCTATCCAGCTCGCATGAGGGTCACGCTTCACAACCACACTAAAACTTTTGATGATCCGGAGTTGCTCCAACAGTTTCTTGAAGACAAAGAACGTATGCATATGCGCTGATAAAGCATTTCACTCTCATGAGTAGTTCTCTGCACTAGTAATGATTTCAGGTCTATGTAGCATGTTGTCACAATACCTTTCTCTCCGACTGTATAACATACTTACTAGGTAATTGACATGTTGCTTGTTATCTCCTATACTGAATCTTTTACATTTACTGCTGCAACTCTGTATTGAGTTTTGTACTAAGTTGTGCTGAGTATACTGTGGATTCTGTTAGTGGTGGGTCCCTCTGTACCGTCCCTGTTCTCATTGGGTTCACCATGTTCTGCGGGGTGGGTTATAGTCCTCTGGAGTCTAAGGGGGTATTTTGTTATTTGCAGTCTGTGGCATTGGTGCTAGGGCTACAAGGTGTCTATATGGTGGAGCAACGGGGCAGAGGAAGTCTAGCTCAATTTAGTTACGTGGGAGTATGCCTGCTGTATATATACAATTTCTTAGCTGTCTGGTGCGATTAAACTGCTCTCCCTGAATGTCAAGGGGATTAATAGTCCGATAAAATGGAAAAAAATCTTACATTATGCGCAGCAGGAGAAGGCAGACATACTCCTGCTACAGGAAACACACCTGAACAATCATGAATCTCTTAAACTTGGTACTAAGCCCTTCGCTTTGGTGTCCCTATTCTTCGGCGATCCATAAGCATAATGGAGTGGCCATTTGGCTAAGAAAGTCTCTCATGCCAACTATCACGCAGACACTCTCGGATACACAGGGAAGATGGACAAGTGCCACTTTAAAAGTGGGACGGCTATCTTTCACACTGGTAAATGTATATGCTCCAAATGCTGATCATCCAGAATTTTTTCGTATCCTGGCTCAGGATGCTTTCCTCGGGGGTGGCGAACCTGTCATACTAGGCGGTGACTTTAATTTGGTTCTTGACCCCTTGGTCGATAAAAGTCCCCCGAAGCCTAACTCGTTCTCTAAGTCGTTTTATATACCGTCCTCAAAGAGTTGATGAGAGACAGGGGCTTGGTAGATATATGGTGCCTTTATCATCCAAGTGATCAGGAGTTTACTTTTTTCTCCAACCCTCATCGATCCTCGTCACGCATCGATTTTTTCCTGATTTCAAAATCTCTGATACCGTCCTGTACAAGTTCGGGCATCCAGGCGATGCATATATCGGATCATGCTGCTATCTGTCTAGAGCTACAAGACTCACCGACTGATGCTAAATCCTTCCACTGGGCTTTTGATAGATCCCTTTTGGGTGATGAGGAGTTTCGGTCCAGTATACATGCAGCTATAAAGGATTATTTTCAGTTTCAACCTGCGGCGAGGATACGGGTGGATGGGCCTGGTGGGAAGGCTTTAAGGCCTCTATGAGAGCTGTCATCACGAGTTGCATGATCCTCAGGACCCGGCGTCAGAAGGAATGCTTAAAAGCGCTAGAGGATCAGATCAAGGCTGGGGAACGGATCTTAACTCGACACTCTGAGCCCTGCATCTTAGTACATTTTCAAAAGCTACGCTTTAATTATAATCAGTTGCTTACGGACGCAGTCACAAAGAGTATTCGAGCTCAGAGCGTAACGTACTATTGGGAAGGCAATAAAGTGGGCAGACTCCTGTCACATGCCCTAAAGGGTCAGCAGGAAGCGCGGCGTGTGGAAGCCCTGCGAGATCCTGGTGGTCAGAGCCTGTTGACCACAGACGAGGAACTTGCGGAAACTTTTGGCTCCTATTATGCGCATTTGTACTCCTCCGAGGCTCAGAATTCCCAGTTGACCTTCGGTGAGCTGATCGCTGCGGTTCAGAGGCCTACACTGGATGGTGAATCTGTGGAGATGCTGGCGGCCCCAATCTCCCTTTCTGAAATCCATCAAGCAATCCAGACACTGACTTCCGGCAAGGCAGCTGGACCGGACGATCTCCCCATTGAATTTTACAAAACGTTTTCCAAAGAACTTAGCCCACATCTGCGTGTCTACTTTCAGGCTCTCCTGCAAGATGCTCCTTCAGTAGGGAACTTCGCGTCAGCGAGGGTGATTGTGCTGGAAAAGAAAGGCAGAGATCCTCAACTAGTCAGTAATTATCGCCCGATATCCTTGCTGAATGCCGACTAAAAGATCTATGCTACGATATTGGCTACTCGCCTTGCTGGGGTCATGACACAGCTGATCCACCCGGACCAATGTGGCTTTATTGAAGGGAGATCGACAGCGGATAATGCTCGCCTCCTGTGTCATGTCTTGGTGGCCGGAGAAAGACTCAACAGCCCATTAGTAGGGCTATCCCTTGATGCAGAGAAAGCTTTCGACCAGGTAGAATGGTCTTTCATTTTTGATGCTCTCCGATGGTTTGGGGTTGGCGATGGCTTTATCAGTCTGTTGAATGTGTTATACGCTCGGCCTCTGGCACATGTCCGGGTCAACTCATTGCAATCGAGGGAGCTGAGATTATCGCGAGGAACTCGCCAAGGCTGTCCCATATCGCCCCTATTGTTCAATTTGGCCCTTGAGCCTCTACTGCTTATGATCCGCCAGCATACACAGATATCAGGGGTGTCGATAGCGGGTCAATCAGTGAAGCTATCGGCTTACGCGGACGACCTTCTCCTCTTCACCTCCCCGGAGTCCGTATCGGAGATCTTGACTTGCATAGAGCGTTACTCACAGTTATCTGGTTATAAAATTAACTGGGACAAGTCAATTGCCTTTCCTCTGAATGCTCAGACTTATAAAGCAGATATGGAACACTACCAATTCATCTGGGAGCCTAAGTTGTTCAAGTATCTTGGGGCCTACTATGGTTACCCTTTGGTCGATGCGATGAGTTATAACGTGAGAATGCTCTTAGAAAAAATACATCTTCTGACTACTAAATGGCTCCCATTGACCTTATCATGGTGGGGGAGACTTGAAACAATTAAGATGTCGATAACCCCGAAAATTAATTATGTTCTGGAAATGATGCCTTTCTTACTGCCCCCGCAGACATATCAACAAATTGAAAGAGTTTTAGTGAGATTTTTGTGGAATAACAAAACTCCTAGGATCACTCTTAAGAAACTTAAAGCTTGTAAGGAACTGGGCGGAAAGTGAAATTCCCGGATTTTCAGCTATACCACAAAGCTTTTCTGTTAAGGCAAGGTGCACAATGGCTGTCATCGGATGGCCAATTAATTCCTGTGTGGCTAGAACTAGAAAAGGCAATCGTGGCGCCTTTTCCCATGCCGCTCCTGTCTTACATGCAGATGCCGCTGGATAAAGAATACCCTCTCATGATAACTGATACGCAGAAAGCCTTTGTGGCCCTGCGGGGCTCTTTGGTTAATGCTACCTCCCTCACTCAATGTTGGCCACTCTGGTACAACCCTCATCTTAAGATTCAACGTAAGTCCTTTGCTTGGCGACTTTGGTACTCAAGGGGTATCTGGACAATTGATCAGCTACTGGAGCGTGATGTCTGGAAGAGCTTCCCGCAACTACAGCAAGAGTATAGCCTACCGAGCTCTTTTTATTTTCAGTGGATGCAACTTCGGCACTGTATAACTAAATCAATGCCACATTTCCGACCTCCGGATCACTCGGATCCCGTCAGTGACGCAGTAGTCTCTTCCAGTAGGGCGTCCCATTTTTACAAGGTACTGCTTTCTGGTATACCACAAGCCATGTCTGGCACCCAAAAGGTGTGGGAGCATGACACAACTCTGGCCTTGTCGCCCCAACAATGGGAACGGTTTTGGGCAAAGCAAGTCTGCATCTCAAAATCTGCCTCTGTTACTCAAGCTTTATTTTTCATGGCACACAGAGCTTACCTTACCCCGGTCAAGATGGCTGCTTGGGGTCCGAAAGCTGATGGGCACTGCTGGTCATGTAAGCAGCAATTGGGTACCCTTGCTCATATTGTTTATCAATGTCCCTGTATCCAAACTTTCTGGGAAAAAGTCTGGAAACGGATCCAAAAGATACTGGACTTTCATGAGCCTCTCTCCTGGGGCATTGTTAGTCTACGTTCAGCATGTACCATACCCTCATTGTCAAAACAGTATTTTTTCCTATTGGATTTTATGCTGGGAATTGCATTGTATCTTATTTCTCGCTACTGGAACTGCACCTACGACCTTACTCCACAAAATTGGTGGAACCACGTCTGTTGCTACAGCAAATTTTGAACAAACTGCCAAGAAAAGGTGTACCCAGAGGACCGTCCGCTCTTTCCAAATGGCAGCTGTTAAACGAGCATATGTCTTTGTCCCCTAATTAAGCCTTCGTTGCTCTTCTCCTATGAGGCACCTTGTCTCGTCTATTGGTTCGTGAATTCCGTTTTAGAGCGTCCTTTGCCACAGACTTGCTTTCTTTCTTTGCTTTCTCGTTGACTCCAGAGGATTGGTTGGGTGTGGGTGAGGGAGGGGGGGTAATGGGGGTTTCTGATTTTAGTTAGTATTTTTTTGTTTAGTTAGCTACAGTCTTGGGTACTGTACTGAATGTTCTGTTTCACTTTGACAAGCTGTTTTTTCCTAAGTCTGTTCAAAAAGCAATAAAAATATAAAAAAAAAAAAAAAAGTAACATGGCTCACAAACACAGATCAAGTAATATTAAAACAAATCTCTTCTCAAACATATGAAACCCACAACTGCCTGAAAATCAATAAAAGGGGAGGAGGAGTTCTCATCATCACAAGAAAAACCCTATGTTTCACCACCCTTTCAACTCCAAGCACAGAGAGCTGTAACATTGTAACCATTTCAAACAAATACATAGCTTTTTCTCTCATATACTACAGAGCATATGGTACCAATAATGATGACCTCTCACTATTACATGAAGAAATTTGCTACAATTCTAATCCACCGAAACCTCTCATCATCCTAGGAGACATTAACATACCGTCTACAACCACAAGACATGGC
The DNA here is from genome assembly GCA_033557465.1 of Ichthyophis bannanicus. Taxonomy (NCBI): domain Eukaryota; kingdom Metazoa; phylum Chordata; class Amphibia; order Gymnophiona; family Ichthyophiidae; genus Ichthyophis; species Ichthyophis bannanicus. The sequence continues at coordinate 1,142,078,086 of CM066032.1, forward strand.
AAAGCCTTTACACAAGCAATTGAAGACCTACAGTATAAACAAATAATAAACACCCCAACCCATAAAAGTGGAGGAACCCTTGATCTCATCTTTATACCAATAATGTTCCTAGATAGGAAACTTATACAACCTCCAGCAGTGACGCCCGTCCCATGGTCAGACCACTACATCATAACCTTCCAGATAACCACTTCTATACCAAACAAGCCCACAGAAGTAATAAATACACAAAGAAGATTCAAACAGTTCAACAAAGAGAAGTTTCTACAACAGGTCTTACCACAAATAAACTATGACTCAGCAAACCTAGAAGAGATAATAAACAGCTCTTCTTTTTTTTCTTTAAGTGCCATGAAGTCAGTGTTGACTCAAAGGGGTATGTTTACTAAACTGCGGTAAACGTGAATAACGCGCGTTGTACGATGTTAACGATCGTTAGCACGCTATAGTGCATTAACAATCGTAAACGCACTATAGCGCGTGCTATCACGCGCTAACGAGCGTAATGCTCCGCGGCGCGGTAAAACACCACGGAAGGTGGAGAGAGGGCGGAGAGAAGGGGTCAATGGGCGGAGAGTGGGTGGGGAGAGGCTCCCTACACACCAACGCGCTGAATTTCAGAGCTGAATTCCAACGCAAATGAAAACCTACCGGTAAAAGCACTTTAAAGGGGAGAGAAACCATTTATGGGGGGGGGGAGGGGTGGGGGGGGGTGGGGGGGGAGGGTGGTGGTATATGGACCCATAGGCAGATTATGTACCACCACACAACCCACCCTCTAGGGCTCAGGGGGAAACAGGATCAAACCACCAATGGATCCACAGTCTACCTCCCTGCAATGGCAGCGGTAAAGGGGGACCAGCAACAGCAGTCCTGCTGGGGAACAGACAGAGCGGCACACATCCATAACACAATAGCGGACAGACGGTAGGCCTGGAAATGTTTGATCCTGTTTCCCCCTGAGCCCTAGAGGGTGGGTTGTGTGGTGGTACATAATCTGCCTATGGGTCCATACACCACCACCCCACACCCCCCACACACCCCCACATTTGATACCGGATTTTTAAACTATTCTCTAAATATGTCGGTCCCGGAGCCAAGCGCCTCGTCCACTTATAGATATTATGCCACCTCTCATCACCCCATTCCCCCCCCCCCCCCAATTGTTGCTCCCAAGCCTTTTCTCCTTTACTCTTCCCCTGTCGGCCTTCCGTTACATGCATCCGCAACTCATCATACAATAAAGTTATCAACCCCCTCCGCGTTCCTCCCTTCCCCATTGCCACCTCATACGGAGTGGCCACCTTCCTTAAATCTTCCAAGACCCTCATCTTATGCATATACGACACTAGCTGCAGGTACGCATAATAATCTTTATCCTCCAACCCATACTCTTCCCGCAGCCCAGCAAAGGAATGGAGCTCCCCTCGTTTATTAAGGAGTTGCCCCAAGGTGCGCACTCCTTTGGCCCACCACTCCTTGAACACCCCCCCCTTCCTTGCCCAGACCAAAATCCTGCATTCCCCGTATGTAAGTTTCCCTCGTGTACCGTTTCCCATTCAGCATCTGCCGCTTTACTTTCAACCACAACCCCTGCGTATACTCTTTAAAGGGATTCCCTTCCTTCCCCCCCCCCTTTTTTTGCTCCAGGATCCCAAATCCACATTTCCAAGTTCTCCCCCTCCCCTCTTTCTTGCTCTAACTCCACCCAAATGGGCGTCTCACCCACCCCCTGCCAACTAGCTAGTGCCTTTAATTGCGCTGCGACAAAATATTTTTCCATCCACGGAACCCCCATTCCCCCCTCCCGTTGATTCCGATAAAGGGTAAATTGCGACACTCTGGGCGTTTTCCCAGCCCATATGAAATCCAAAATCATAAGCTGTACCTGTCACAAATATGCTTTAGGGATCCTACTGGGAATGGAGCTAAACAAAAATAGAAAGCGTGGCAAAACATTCATCTTGATAACAGCTATTCTCCTGAGCCAGGTCAGATATAAACTCTTCCACCGATTCAAGTCTTTTTTCACCTCCTTCATGAGCGGGACAAAATTCCGGCCCCATAACTGCTGCCAATCTTTCCCCATTTGAATCCCCAAATATCTATATGTTCCCCTCACCCATTTAAATGGAAAACTACTTTGGAGACTCGCCTCCAACCTATCCTCTAGATTAAACCCTAACAGCTCCGTTTTACTACCATTTATTTTATAGCCAGAGACCTCACTATAGAGTTTGATTTCCTTCATTAAGACGGGCAAGGATAACAATGGCTCTCTAAGGGGTATGTTTACTAAAACCCCGGTAAAGTGCGTGCCGTGGTAGTGTGCGTGTGCCATATAAGGAGTGGGTGTTCCGTCTTGAAAAAGAAAAGCCGGAATTTACATATGCGCTAAGGTGTGCGGCGCCCATGTGCGCCCCGCACCTTAGCGCATGAGATAGCTGCGTGGGAGGCATAAGTGGCACGCTGAAGTGCAAGAAAACAAGCAGAGCCACAGCACAATGGTGAAGACACTGACCAATGGTGCAGGGATCAGGGGTTCCATCCCCCACAGTGCCCAATGAAGACAGCTGGCTGTGGTGTTAATTTATGAGGCACAGAAATACTGGGTGTCATAAGGCAGCAAGCTAATGTTTTTGGTGGAATATTAATACTGGGCGGCATAAGGCAGCACGCTGATGTTTATGGAGGCATTATAATACTGGGCGGTATAAGTGGCGCGCTGATGTGTAGGACAAAAAGCAGAGCAACAGCACAATGGTTAAAGCACTTACCAATGGTGCAGGGATCAGGGGTTCAATCCCCCACAGTGCCCAATGGAGACAGCTGGCGGAGGCATTTAAATGATGGGCGGTATAAGGCGGTGCGCTGATGGGCATAAGGCGGTGCGCTAATGTTTTAGGAGGCTTTTTAATACTGGGCTGCATAAGGCGGCGCGCTGATGTGCAGTCACAGGAACAGAGTCACAGCACAATGGTTAAGACACTGACCAATAGTGCAGGGATCAGGGGTTCAATCTCCCAAAGTGCCCAATGAACAAGGCTGGCTGAGGCACAACATATTAAGGGGAAGATTGCTTTAGGAGGCATTTTATTCATATTTTAATTATCACTACTAGCAAACGCACTACCAAAGAGTGTTAACATAAGGTGCCCTATAAGGCACATTTTAAAGTGCACTGTCAGCCAAGGCACCCTAGAATGTTGCTTATAGTGCGCTTTAGAGGATGCCGTATGAGGTACCGCAAGGTCAGTGTACTGTTTTTTATGGCAGCACTGTGCAGTTTAAGGAATGAAAAGCATAAGTAGGTGCTCTGATAGGCAAGGAGAAGCAGCAGTGGAGCACAATGGTTAAGGCACTGACTGCTGATACAGGGGTCATGAGTTTGCTCCCCAGTGTGCCTAATATGTAAGGCTGGCTGTAGTATCAGCTTTGCATTGTACATATTTTGTCCTGCAGCACTTTAATTTTATGTTATTAATTGCTGCCAGAAAACACGCCCTCACGTGCCGTAATTGAAGGTGCCGTATAAGGCACCCTATAAGGCACTCCATAGGGCACATTAGAAATTGCACTGTCCGCCACAGCACCCTAAAATATCCCCTATAGGGCACCCTATAGGTTGCGTCACAGGATATTGTATAGTGCACCTTATATGGACGGGAACCATAAGGTGCCCTATAGGGCGCCCTATAAAGCACCCCCAGAGGCACCTTATGGATACAGTACGCTGAGGGTGTTTTTGCTGGCATCAAAATATGTACATTAAATAAAATGTGTTGGGCAACCCTATCAAACAACCCCACTGTGGGATTGAACCCATGACCTCTGGCTTCAGATGCAGTGAAGTAACCATTGGGCTACAGCTCTACAGCTGCTAGCAAGCCCCTGGCTGGCTGCAGAGAGCATGCATGTCACCACGCAGACAGTCTGCTGTGGTCACCAGGATAGGGTTAGCCCACCCATATCCATGATGCACTGCACATGCAAATCAGCTGTCCACAGATTAACACAAGATGGGCAATGCACCCCCACAGCACCTCGGCCCGGTAGAGGGAAGTGACCATGTGCACCCACACACACCTCGGCCTGGTAGGGGGTACTGACCGTGTGTTTTACTGGCACAGAGTAGCTACACACCGTCACATTGTGCGGGTACTGTGCTCACCCTGAGGGTGCAATGAGGCGCCCAGGACCAGGTCCACAACACCTTCCATGGCTGAAAGAGGCCACGCCAGAGGTCTAAAGCAGTGTTAATGTGTGAGATAGGTAGTTCCTGCACAAACACCTTGGATATTTCTCTCTGACTCAGTCAGGTGTAGCCCTATGGATCCCCAGGTGGGCCATGCACCACCACCCCCCCTCGGGCCAAGGGTGGCAAACAGGGTCTCCTATCAATAGATCCACATTCTACCTCACTGCAAAGGTGGCAGTAGAGGGGTCCATCAACCTCAGTCCTGCTGAGGAGCAGACACCCCACAGGGCAGTCAATGCAGCTCTATACACATCCATAACACAATAGCAGACAGATATTAGGCCTGGATATGGGGAGCTGTACCCCACTATCTGATACTCTCCTGCAGCAAGTCATCAGCCACTGCACCCTGCAAGCTGCTCCATCACAACACATACCAGTTGCAAACAGTGTGCTAGTTAGTCCACAGTGTATGCTCCCAGTGGAGATGCATGCACCCAGAACTGGGATGTCAGCATACACAGCAAGCAGATAAATCAGTGACTGGGCACCAAAAGGAAACCCATATCTATCACATAAAAGAAATACTAGATAGCACTATGGGGGTGCCTAGCCATGCTGTGGTCACTGCACAGTCAGGGTGAGAGTGATCTCTCAGCAGGACATACTGAGGTCACCCTGTCTGTGTAGGTGGTGGCCAGGCACTAAAATGTCCCAGTCAGTGCCCTATGCCCTGTGCAGATGCACCCTGGCCAGGCCACCCTGTCCGGCCTATACCCATGGTACCTTGCTCCTCATTATGCACATTGGCAGCCCAATACTGGCAACATTGCTGGCAGTGTGGGCTGTGGAAGGTGTTTGCAGCCACCACACACTGGATAGACAGACAGACACCCCCACACCTATGCCAGCATTCTGCTACTATAGAGGAGTCCAGCAGCCAGACCCACCACACCAGTCCTGGGCACAGTACAGGCATGGATATGGTACGCACTACTGTTGGGGGTCACTCCCCAGGGTGGTAAACACTGTCAGAGACCAGACCTGCAGCGCACACCGCAGACATCACAATGATTGTTATGGTGGAGATCAATGAGCAAAATGTGCTTAACGTAGGAATTGATATCTGCCAGTTATCATGGGCAACGTTTGATAGCTGTGTACCATATACCCAGGTGTAGGGTGGCAGTGCTAAGGTATGCAACTGCTAGTATTGGTAGATACAGGCAGGGCCCAATATCCTGCCTCTCCATGAGGCATTGGCCAATGGGGCCTGTGGGGGTGTGTCTGGGTGTGTCTGGCCCTGTTGGCTGCTGCTTTACGGCAGAGTGTCCCAACTCCAGTCCTGGTGTTCCAACCACTGTTCGGGTTTTCATACTGTCCTTCATAGATATGCATGAGCTACATCAGCATACCATGGGGGTGGTACATAGATATGCAGCACAGGCATCTTTATTAGAGGCAGCATGGATCCTGAATGGTGTGGGGCCCCCCAGGACTGCATTTGGGAGACTCTGCTCTAGGTAATGCGGCTGTTTATGGTGCCTGTGTTTGGTGTGGTAAAATATAGGCGTATGAACCATGTGTATGTTCTCAGCAATAAAGGTTTGTCCGTACTATCACGGTTTAGTTGTGGGAAAAATATGTGGACTGGATTGGCAGTAGCCCCAGCTGGGCTTTGAACCGGTGACCTACTGTTCCTGCACACACTGTCTGTGTGCACTGCACCACTGTGTTGCCACAGATGTGCTGTGTTCCCTGGGGAGTCCATGACTGTACATCCGACAGAGCCTGTCTGTTGCGGTGGACAGTGCCAGCCTGCACAGGCCTAGGCCACTGTCTGCTGTGGTTTGCAGCCACTGCCCCCTCCGCCACCTGTACCCTTCTGCCAACATGCAGACATGTCCCTATCTGGGAAAAAGCATATGACCTGATTGAGTTGTAGCACTCCAGGACTGAATTTGGGGGACTTGGCTGTAGGTAATGCCCATTGTTATGGTTTTTGTGCTGTGTAGGGTAAAATATGGGTGTTTGAACCATGCTTATGTTCTCTGCAATAAAGGAGTGTCTTTACTATCACTGTTTAGTGGTGGGTAAAACTATGGAGATTGGGTTGGTAGGAGCCCCAGCTGTGATTTGAACCTGTGATCTTCTGGTCTTACAGGCACTGGCTGTGTCCATTGCACCACACTGTGGCCACAGAAACAGTGCAGTCCCTGGAGATAGGAAACCTGGCCGTTCGAGTCAGAAAACCTGCTCTGCACAATTTTACTGTGGGCTCATTTACCTTGTATGGGGACAAAAGTGCAAATAAACCTCAAATATAACCTCTGAAAAAGGGGATGAACACCAAAACCAAGCTGGGCAACAGTGATATTAATGGGCAACCATAAAAAACACTCCCAGGAAAGCTCCACTAAAATGCAGTGATTTTTGAAAGAGTCTACGGAGCGTAGACCCTTCCAAAAATAATTTCTTTTTTTTTGGAGCTTTCCTGGGAGTGTTTTTTATGGTTGCCCATTAATATCACTGTTGCCCAGCTGGAATATCATTTTTTTGGAATTTGTTGTGGTCATTTTCAATTTATATTTGCTATTTTGTTCTGTGCACATATATTACACTGCTCAAGTTTTGCAGGTTTCCCCGGTTTTGCTGACGGAAATGGTTTCTCTTCCCTTTAAATCGACTCTAACGCGAGGGTTTCACTCGTGGTATTTTTTTGCCGAAATTCAGCCCCGCTCCTGTGCGTGGAGCCTCTACCCTCCCACTCTCCACCCATTGACCCCGTCCCCACGCCCCTCGGGAGCCTTCCTCCACCCTCGAAATGCCTTTCCATGCCTCTATAGCACATCAGCGCACCGCACACTTGCGCGGCCCCGTCAGTGTGAGGTGCACGTGTGCGGGGGCCCGTTAATGTGATGCGCACGCGTATGGGGCACTTAAGAGCACTTAAGTGCATCATTAGCGTACGCTACTGTGCGCCGCGCACGTGGGCGCGGTTTAGTAAACATACCCCTAAGAGTATAAATGACATCATCTGCAAATAATGCTATTTTTGATTCCAAATTATTCATAATCACCCCTTTAACATCCCCCGCTCTACGTACCCTGTCGGCTAGGGGCTCTATAGCAAGCGCAAGCAACAAGGGCGAAATCGGGCACCCCTGTCTTGTTCCCCTTTCTAACTGAATCACGTCGGAATAACTCCCATTCACTCTGACCCTGGCTTGAGGCCTAGTATAAAAAGCTTGGACCCATTTGATGAAATTCGCCCCCAGTCCAGCACCGTAAGCAGAAAAGCCCACTCAACACTATCAAATGCCTTCTCGACCACTGAGATGAACACAGCCTTCTGCCCCGTCCGTTGCACTTCCCAAGTTAAATTACAGATTCTGCGTATATTATCCCCTCCCTGCCTCCCTGCTACAAATCCCGTCTGATCAACATGGACCAATTTAGGAAGCACCTTTTGCAATCTAGTAGCCAATATTTTAGCTAGAAATTTGGCATCGACATTCAATAAAGATGTCGGCCTATATGAGCCACAGACCATAGGATCCTTACCCGGCTTAAGTACGATTGTAATCCCCGCCTCAGTCATGGATCCTGGAACCGCTCCTGTCTTAAGTACCCCATTAAACACCTCCACCATTAGTGGCCTAAGACCTGCCTGAAACACCTTATAAAACTTTCCCGTCAAGCCATCTAACCCCAGTGCTTTTCCCAATTTCAAAGTTTTAATGGCCTCAGCCACCTCCCCCTCTTCTATCGGCCTATCAAGCCACCCCGCCTCTTCCGTCTCTAATGTAGGTAACTCGCACTCCTCCAGATATTGCCTACTTTTTTCCAGCCCCCTCGAACCTCACTACTATATAATTTCCGATAATACTCCTTAAACGTCTGTCGAATCCCGCTGTTTCCAGTAACTAACTGCCCCCTCCCATTCCTTATACTCCCAATATTACTCTGCGCCACTCGTGCACGCATTCTGCGGGCCAGAATATGTCCTGCCTTGTTTCCTCCCTCAAACATAGCTTGCTTCATGACATTGAGTTCATAGGCGATTTTACTGGCGCGAAGCTGGCCCAGCTGCCCCCGCAACCTCTGCAAGTCCGCTAATACTCCCTCATTCCTATCACATTGGTGGCTCTCCTCCAATTTCCTAATTTCCCCCAAAAGGCGCCCCTCAGTCTCCCCCTGCTGTTTACATCTACTCGAGGCTTCCCCTATCAAGTGCCCCCGCACCACCGCCTTCAGGCCATCCCACACCATTCCTAAGCCAACCTCCCCATTCAGATTAAAGTCCTGATACTCTTTGATGACCCCTGCCATCCTACCTACAATTTCTGGATCCTCCAACAGCGAATCATTAAGTCTCCAAAATTTCAATCCAGTGTCCTTATATCCCAAATTGAATTCTACACTCATTGGGGCATGATCCGTCCACGTAATGGACCCCTGCTCTGCCCCCTCCACCTTACTCATCCATCCACCTCCCGCCCAAATCATATCTATACGACTGTATGTCCCATGTGGCGCTGAGTAATAAGTATATTGCTTCCTCCCAGGATTCCGGCAACGCCAGACATCCACCAGCCCCAATCCTTCTTTCATTCGTAACAGTTTCATTCTCTCACTTTGTTTCCCCTCTCCTCGCCCTCCTCCATTATCTAGCCTGGGGTTGACGGTCAAATTAAAATCTCCCCCTAAAATGATCGGCATATCTCCCAACTTCTCCAAATCCTCCCGCATACGATCATAGAACGCCCCCTGACCCTCATTCGGTCCATATAGACTTAGAATCCACACTGTCTCCTCCCCCAGCTGCACCTTAACTCCTACATATCTCCCCTTCTTATCCTGGTATTCACCCACCACCCTATCCAACATCCCTGCCCCCACCATTATTCCCCCCCCCCTTCCGTGGCTCAGCTCTTTGCCCCGCCAAAACAACCTTGGGATATCATTTGTAATACCTGAAGAATGGAGGATGGTTAATGTAATGCCAATTTTTAAAAGGGTTCCAGGGCTGATCAGGGAAACTACAGACCGGTGAGCCTGACGTCAGTACCAGGAAAAATGGTAGAAACTATTATAAAGAACAAAATTGCTGAACATGTAAATAGTCATTGCTTAAGAGAAGACAGCCAACAAGGCTTTAACCAAGGAAGGTCTTATCTTACTAATCTGTTATGTTTTTTTGAAGGTATGAATAAGCAGGTAGACAAAGGTGAGTCGGTTGATATAGTGTATCTGGATTTTCAGAGAGCCTTTGACAAGGTCCCTTATGAGAGACTTTTGGCGAAATTAAAAAGTCATGGGATAGGAGGCAGTATACTATTGTGGATCAGGAACTGGTTAAAAGATAGAACGCAGATGGTAGGGCTAAATGGCCAATTTTCTCAATGGTGAAAAGTGAATAATGGAGTATTTTATTTATTTATTTATTTAAAGATTGTTCTATACTGTCTTTACAAATATGAAAGTGGTTTACAGTATAACAACATTTTACATTATAACATAAGGTAGATACAAATTAACATAGAAGTCGTACAGTAAACTTGCTATGAGGATAAATAAAGGATAATATAAAGGATCTGTGCTGGGTCCGCTGCTTTTTTTTATGTAAAGATTTCATTAAAGGCTGGTATTAGCACACAACATTCTCTAATTACAACCCCCTCCCCCACACACTCATAAGGGTTTGAGAGAGCACGAGTATATATTAAATCCCCATAAACAACATTATAGTGTATACAGATATGTAAATGAAGAGTTCTGTCTCCATAAACACAGATAAGCGAGGTCCGCTGCTTTTTAACATATTCATAAATGATCTGGAAATGGGAATAACGAGTGGGGTAATCAAATTTGCAGATGACACAAAACTATTCAAAGTTGTTAAAACCTATGAGGATTGTGGAAAACTGCTTGAGGACCTTGATAAATTGGAAGACTGGGCATCCAAATGGCAGATGAAATTTAATATGGACAAGTGCAAAGTTATGTACCTAGGAAAGAACAATCCAAACTAAGGTTACACGATGCAAGTTTCCACATTGGGAACCACCACCCAGGAAAAAGATTTAGGGGTCATCATGGATAACGTGTTAAAACCCTCGGCCCAGTGTGCAGTGGCGGCCAAGAGAGCAAATAGAATGCTGGGAATCATAAGGAAAGGAATGGAGAATAAAACAAAGAATATTATAATGCCTCTGTATGATTCCATAGTGCAACCGCACCTTGAATATTGTGTGCAATTCTGGTCGCTCTATCTTAAAAAAGATATAGTGTTATCAGAAAAGTTACAGATAACCACCAAAATGGTGAAGGGAATGGAAGGATACCCCTATGAGGAGAGGCTAAAAAGGTTAGGGCTCTTCAACCTGGAAAAGAGACGGCTGAGGGGAGATATGATAGAGGTCTATAACTTAATGAATGGAGTGGAACGGGTTAATGTAAAATCGATTGTTTACACCATCAAAATATAGAAAGACTAGGGGACATGCAATGAAGCTACAATGTAACCCATTTAAGACTAATAAGAGAAAATATTTTTTCACTCAATGTGTAATCAACTCTGGAATTTGTTACCGGAGGATGTAGTAAAAGTTGTTAGTTTTACTGCGTTTAAAAAAGGTTTGGACAAGTTCCTGGAGTAAAGGTCCATAAATCATTATTAAAAGGGACCCAGGATATCACTGCTTTACCCAATACAAGCATTGTGGAACCTGTGTCTTTTGGGGAAACTGCTAGGTATGTATGACCTAGATTGGCCACTGTTGGAAACAAGATACTGGGCTTGATGGTCCTTAGTCTGACCCAGTATGGCATATCTTACGTTCTTATGTTCAGTATTATGTCTCTGTAGGTCTCTTCTATATACCTCTCTGTCTTCCTTAGGTCCTCCATTTCTGCTATTCTAGCTTCCAGAAATTAGACTCATTCCCTGAGAGAAAGATCTCGCAATCCAGGCCTAAATTTAGAAGCATAGAAAAGTAAAGGTAGCGGCTTCCACAGAGATGGCATTAGATAAGTAAAAGTTATTCTTCAAGAAATCTCTAATCTAATTCTAGAGGGTAGGGATGCAGAAAGCAAAGAAGCTTTTGAAGATTATAAGGTTCTCACAGCTATGTGGAGGGTAATTTTATAATCAGGCGTATTGTTTAAGGCAGACAAAATGCACCTATTTTAAGACTGTTTTATAAAGAAAAGTAGGCAGCTGCTTTTATTTATAAAATACTAATGTAAATGGCTGAAAACTTGCCTTAATTTAAGGCATGATCACTTATACCAGTCCCAGGGCTGGTGTAAATGCCTGCACATAGATTAATAAAGAACCCATGTAAATTATAAGGGCCTGATATTCCAAGGATATATGCTCCTAACTTTGTTATGCTTCCAAATTGGCCTCTTTGAAAATTTACTAGGGTTGAGTGCCTACATTTTTTCTTAAGATTTCATTAAATTCCTAAATTTAGGTGCACAAAAAGCAGGTAGTAATGGGTAATGGGGGCAGACTTAGAGCGGCGGGGGGGGGGGGGAGGGGGGAATAATAGGAGCTTGGCACTAATTTTCAACACTAGCCACCTAAATTAGGCTCATAAATCTAGGTAAATGAATGGCAGGACTAAATTTAGCAGCATAATTTTTAAAAATCCTAAATTAGGATGAATTTGCAGATTGATATGTATTTTTTCTTTTCTTTATTTATTTAAGCTTGTATACTGCATAGTCAACTAAGCTATCAGTGGTGCACAAAAATAGAAAAACACTATGCAGAAAATATCAGAGCAGAATCACACTCCCAATTCCCTCCCAACTCCTCCAGAAATAAATGAGCCTTCAAATTACTATTAAAATGTTTAAAATCCATTTCCCTGCAGAGTTGTTCTGGAAAAGCATTCCATAACACAGAGCCAGGAACCCCCAAAAATGTCGAAGTGTGGCTGACAATAGCACACAAATTTAGGATCCTCTTAGAAGCCCAGCTCTTTTTTTTAATATTAGGCCTTAAATTTGTATAATTTATATTCATACCTACACACTCCACCCATCGCCTTGCCCAAAATTTGACTATGTGCACGCCCTCAGTGAAAATATACACCACCAGATATATGTGCATTCTAATAAAATAGTGCCCAGCTTAAAAGAGGCCATTTGCACACCTGGGCAGCCACTTAACCACATAAATGACTGAAATACCAAGATTTAGGCATTTTCTTGCCTCCTAAATCTAGATGACTCCTTATAAAATCACCCTCATAAGGAATAAAATGATCCATTAACTACAATGGGTGATCTGTTTGTAGTGCCTTAAATGAAAATACTAAAATTTAAACATTTATCTAGCATGCAATTGACTAGATACTTCAGGGAAGGTCAAGAAATATGCAGAGTGGATGATGGATGTAGGTACCCTGTATTTGGTGTGCTCACATCTCTACAGCTCCACCACCTCTAAAACTAACTTTCTGCAGCCAGGCTTAGTGATAGATTTGCAAAAAACAGGTTTACTTCTTTTTGAGTGGAAAAAGGTTCCAGTGGGTTTTCTTTGATAGTGTGTCTGGAAATAGATTGTCAGGCCTTTCTTCTGAAGCAATGGAGGGTTAGAAGATCTAGCATGTGCACCTAAGACCACTTTTTATATATGTTCAGGCTTTCCTTATTTTCAAGTGTGGCTATTACAAACTTTTGTCTAGCCTTCAGCAAGCCACTTGGCCATTTTAGGCAGCATAATGTATCTAGGAAGATCTATGTAGATTTCTATCACCCTTTTCCTCTAAATCCTAATATTTGTGGATACTTTAAGAGCAATGCATCTTGTACCTCTAGCTTCTCCAGGCTGCTGTTCTCTAAGTGGCAAGGGCAGAGTGCATCCATTTGTCTACAGGCAGACTATGCAGGATATAGGTTTTTGCTGCATCCTTACTAGATGTGCATCTTAGCCCCTCCTATGGAACTCTATCCTTCTGGTTACAGGTCTTGCTCCCCTAGCTGCAAGGTCATGCTATGGCTTGTAAGTGAAGCTCCATGTTCCCTCTCGGTGGAAAGATACTCTTCTATTCAGTTTCTTCTGGCAGTGGGCCCATTACCTCCTGATTCTCCTCATATCTTGCTGAGAAAATAGCCATTTCTACCAGTCTACCATCAGATGGGCCAACAGGAGGTTGTCCTCTGCTTGAAAATGAAACTTACGTGTCCTAGGAGCCATTTTTCCACTGTTCCCATACCTACAGTGACAGAGCACACATTGTGCAAAAATGCATACATACTATGTGCATGCACAGATACAACAGATGGTACCTATTTCAGAAGGCATGTAAATGCATAGTTTATAGACTATGGGGTATGTTTACAGTCTTAACGTCGCAGCAGTGGTATAATGTAACATTATCGTGTGATAACGTCGCATCACGCGATAATGCGGCGTTGGTGTTAAGGCACACTAACGCTGTGAAATCCGGGTCTGAAGGGTGGAGTAAAGCTTCCCAGAGGGCTGAGAGAAGGGGTCAATGGGCGGAGAGTGGGCAGGGAGAGGCTTCAGGCACACTAACGCTCTGAAATCTGGGTCTGAAAACTAATGCCAGTGAAACCCTCGCGTTAGGCACATTTGCAGGAAAGAGAATCCATTTAAGTCAGCAATGAGCAGCAAAGGCAGGGAAACCCAGAAAAGTGATAGTAGTGATACATGTGCAGGAACCAAAAAGGCAAATAAACATATAAAATGACCAGAACCACATTTAAAATCCCAACAACCAAGCTGGCCAATAGTGATATTAATGATAAACATAAAGCAACACTACTGACAAAGCGTAAAAATTAAGATATCATGTTTGAAAGGATCTATGCTCTGTCCCCCTACAAAGTGAATGATCCCACATTGAAATAGCACTGATCAGGGTTTCTGTCATTTAGATTGGGCAGGTTTGTTATGGGGTGCACATGTGCAGCAACAGCAGAGTGGGCACATAGGAAAGGGCATCTGTACTGATGCTGTAAATGGCATACAGGGGGCTGCAGTTAGCACATGCTGAGGTCCAGCTGGGGCACAGTGCGGACTAGGCAGATGCCTAAGTGGCTCATAGGAATGCTGAAACTGTAAAGAAGCAAGACAGCAACAGACGAGGGTCCAACATGGGCACGAGTATGTGTCCCACAGTGTCACAGGGGATATTACCCAGCAGGTACCCCCAAGTGCACATAACATACTGGATAGACAGACACACACTCCCATACCTATGTCAGCATTGTGCAAATATAGAGGTTTGTGGCAGCCCTGACCGCCACACCAGTCCTGGGCACAGTGCGGGCATTGCTATGGTACTCAATACTGTTAGGGTCACTCCCTGGGGTGGTAAACACTGTCAGAATCAATAACTGAAACACACTCCACAGATATCAGAAAGGTTGCTATGATGAATCTCTATCAACAATTGTGTTTAACTTAGGATTTGTTAGCTGACATTAATCATAGCAACCTTTTGATATATGTGGAACGTGTTTCCAAGTTTAGGACGGCATTGCTAAGGTATGTAGGTGCCAATATTGGGAGATGCTGCTCTGCACAGGGCCCAACAGTCTGACTCTCCATGAGGCTTTGTATAGTGGAGCCTGTGGTTATGGGTGTTTATGCCCCTGTTGGCCGCTGCTCTAGGGCAGAGGTTCCCATTTGCATACAATGGGGGCTGCACATGCAAATGCAGCACAGGCATATTTATTAGGGACAGCATGAAACATGAATAGTGTTTGGCCCTCCAGGACTGCAGTTGGGAAACTGTGCTCTAGGGATTGCACATGTTTATGGTGTCTGTGCTCTGTAGGGTAAAATATAGGTGTTTCAGACATGTTTATGTTATCTGCAATAAAGGTTCCGTCTTTATTACCATGGTTTAGTACTGGGTAAAATATAGGGACAGGGTTGGCAGGAGCCACAGCTGGAACTTCAACTTGTGATCTTCTGCTGCTGAACACACTGGCTGTGGGGGTACTGCACCACACTGTTGCCAGAGGGACAGTTCATTCCCTGGGGATACCATGACTGTTTGTCAGAGAGACCCTGTCTGTTGCAGTGCATAGCACCCACCTAAACGGGGCTTGGCCATGGTCTGCTGTGGGCAGATGCCACTGCCCCCTCTGCCACAAGTACCCCTCCACCACCATGCTGCCGTGCCATTATGCCGGTGGTGCTGGTGGTGCGCAGTCCCAGGCCATCCAGTGTGTGCCGGTAGGCAACTGCCAATGGTGTGGGTTCTTGGGTAGGGGTGCCTACATGGGCATGTGCGCTTCCCCCCGGCACCGCCTGCCATTATTATGTGCCCTTGGGGGTACCTGCTGGGTAATATCCCCTATGTGCCACCTAGGCATCTGCCTAGCCCTCAATGTGCCCCAGCTGGACCACAGCATGTGCCTCCTGCAGCCCCCTGTATGCCATTTACAGCATCAGTACAGTTGCCCTTTCCTATGTGCCCACTCTGCTGTTGCTGTACATGTGCATGCCATAACAAAGCTGCCCAATCTAAATGACAGAAACCCTGATCAGCGCTATTTCAATGTGGGATCATTAACTTTGTAGGGGGACGGAGCATAGACCCTTCCAAACATGATATCTTAATTTTTACGCTTTGTCAGTAGTGTTGCTTTATATTTATTATTAATATCACTATTGGCCAGCTTGGTTATTGGGATTTTAAATGTGGTTCTGGTCATTTTATATGTTTATTTGCCTTTTTGGTTCCTGCACATGTATCACAACTATCTTCCCTGCCTTTGAAGTACATTGCTGACTGAAATGGTTTCTCTTTCCTGCAAATGTGCCTAATGCGAGGGTTTCACTGGTATTAGTGTTCAGACACGGATTTCACAGCGTTAGTGTGCCTGAAGCCTCTCCCCGCCCACTCTCCGCCCATTGATCCCTTCTCTCCGCCCTCTGGGAAGCCTTACTCCACCCTTCAGACCCGGATTTCACAGCGTTACTGTGCCTTAACGCCGTTGCTGCGTTATCGCGCGATAAGTGACGTTATAAAATTGCGCGATAACATCACTTATCACGCAATAATACAACAGCTGCGACGTTAAGACGGTTTAGTAAACATACCCCTAAGGCGGTTTAGTAAACATACCCCTATGTTGCCTCTTTCATACCTCTTATAAAATATAGGTGCACTTTTAGGTAGCCCTTTTTATCAGGTGTATATACATTCTTTCCTGACCTATATAAGATTGCCCCCCATGGTGTAAGCTTATGATGATGTTCCTGAGTGTATATTATGTTTCACATGTGAAAAAGCCCTGTGGTAGTGTACATGCATACTCTATATGGTGACAATATTGTATGAACTCCTACATGCACATTATGTAGTGTCGCACCGCCGCCCTAGTGGCCAGAGGTTGTTAAGGCAGGTCAGGTGAACATGAGTTATATTTTTAAGTTTGAGTTGGTCCTTGAGTGCGGGGTCTGGGTATTCTGTTCCCAGTGGCCTTCCGTGTACCAAAGCCTCAAATGAATACAAAGTCCGAGAGTAGGGAAAGAAAGGTTTTTTATTTCCCTTAATGCACAAAGATTCAAATATTGGAATCTACATCAACACAAAGCAACCTTACTTCAGGTAGAAAGAAACATAAACGGTTATTGCTTTATCCTCTGTTATCTTCACAGGAATTTATACATATGAAACACTCAGTCTCTGTTTGCTGAGCATAGCTCTAGACACTAGGCAGGGATTCTAGGCTTCCTGCCTGACAGTAGCTACAATCCATTGCCATTTCAGAAGGGTCCTCGGTAAATTCCATCTGCATGGGCTGAGGATCTGAAAGCTGGGACTCTGTGTCAATATAGTCCGGTGGAATATGATGAGGCTTTTCATATAAAGTTTGTACCAGCCTCCAATGCTCTGGGCTTAAGTTTAGGCCTCGGTCATGTGCATGCTTACTATGAGAACAACCTCTTTTGTCCCTGTGCCTTTCATAAAACAGTCTTTCATTTGGTAACAGCTTGTGTCTTGCTTTACAAACAGCTTGATGAGGAGAACACTCCCTTGTTTCCTGTGCTCCCTGTGTCACCAGGTTATAACGGTTAGTAGTAGAAAAATATGGATTACCTTTTCCTCTGGGCCTATCCCAGTGAGCTGAGGCTTGAGGCCTAGTCCTGCTGCAATTCAGCCTTACTCGGTTAGCAGGCTTCCCACTGTCCAGCTGGCCTTCGGGTGGAGTTATCTCCCTTTCACCTCCATACCTCTTTCTCCTTGAACAAAGAGTGTTACCTCCTATGGAGATGGCTTCATCTTCCTTCTGGTAACTTCCACAGGGTCCTGAGTCCGCTGGCACCGTTCCCTCAGCTAAGACTCTGCCTTCTGTTTCTCTCCGGGTACCTTTCCTCCCGGTGTCTCTTTGCCAAGAACTCCTTCTGTCTTGTTGCCAAGAACTCCTTCTCCTCTCTTTTCCAACTTCCCAGCCTTTCTTAAAAGGAACTCCCCCTTTCCTGGATTGGCTGTTGGCCGGCATCATATCACTAGCTCTGGGGTGCGGCTCTCTAGGCCGTGGAAGGTCTCTCTTGCTCCCCCTATCTGGCTCCTCGTAATGTCGCATCTGGTGTTGGAATCTTTTTTCTGAATTTAAAACCTTTTTTTCTGTTTGCATAGGGTCTGCGGCACCACAGTAGGCATTCTTCTCAAGGACATAGTTTGGGCTGAGCAGAAGTAGATTTTAAAATACACACATTTATGCTTTGATTACATGCACACACAGTTTTAGTGCAGGTATAAATATGTGTGGAGTGGCGGAGTAGCCTAATGGTTAGAACGCTGGCTTAATAGCCAAGAGACCACTAGCACTCCTTCTGGCCTTGGGCAAGTCATTTAACCCTCCATTGCTTCGGAAGGAAGGCCTGACAATCTATTTCCAGACACACTATCAAGAAAACTCAAGAGCTGCTGGGTCACCAGGAGGCAGCGTTAACTCAAAGGCACACATTGCATTGCATAAATAAATGCATAGGAATTTGTGTGCTACTGGGACTGATTCTGGGTGACTATTTTAGAAAGGCTGACAGGCACCCTAAAATATGCTTGAAATAGGTGTCTATTTGGATTTTCTATATAGATATCCAGTTAAAAAATCAGGCCCAACATGGCTAAAGTAAAATTTCTAATAAACTTCAAACTGGCTCCTTTTCATACTTACTATATGCCTTTAGCTAGGATCTGAGCAAACATCTGCAGTTAGTAGTTACTTCTGCTTCTACTGTGTTAAAATACAAAACAGTAGTAAAAAAAATCCATCCCTAATAGTGATATATCAGATATAAACCCTTCAAATCCCTATACCCATCACTTATAATATCTTCAGTTCTATAGCATCTTAATGTACAATTCCCATTAAACAAATAGTGGACTGCAGAGTTGAAAATAATGTATGTCAAGGACATTTGAAGTTTTTATTCCCCTTTATATCATTAGTATATCAACTAAATGTTTGTTAAAATTGCTTATATTGACTTTTGAAAAAATCAGCAGACTAATGGGGATAAATCCTTTGTGGGACAGTTTATGTTAGGGGCACATAAACTCAGATCCTCCTCATGTAGTTTAATTAGGTTCATCTGAAGACTCATCTTTTGCAAAGAATTTCCATCTGAATTGGGCCATACTGTAACTGTTTGAGAATTCAGTTCAACCAGAAAGAAAATATCAAAAAGCCTGTGACCACATAGATACTTTATAATGAAGAAGTGCTTTTCGAGGATTTTTCTGGGATCTTTGTCAAATCTATATAAAAAGATTACCCAGAAAAATGAGCAGAAGATGGTACAGAGGCCAAGTCCGCTGAGGCTGGAATTTATTGCTGGAAGTTGCTTGACCCTGTCATTTCTGCAAATATCCCAGTTATAAATCTCTAGCCCCACAGGTGTAGGACCTGGATTAATGCAGATCTGACCTTTTGTTTACAGGATAGCAGGGGAAATCTTTAAGAGATTACAGACGTGTTTCGGAAGGTGTAGAATAATGATAATGAGTTACAATATGTCCCTTGTGGATTGCTTTGACAGTAAAGATACAATACATTTGCTCAAAAGAGCTATGTCCTTCCTGGTGTGTCAAGATATGACTTACAAGCGTCTTTACAGAGGATCTCAGAATGTGGTACAATTAGTAGCTGAAATACACTATGAAAGCAGTTTAATTTATGGTTGCATATCTAATACATGGTTTATCTTTGATTATATCGCTTAGCTTTTAATAATTTTCTGATAAATATGCTATTGTAGAAGGGAGTATATATACTAGGCTGGTGCAGGGTCAAAAAACTCTTTATTTCAAATGAAAATGAAACAAAGATTTTTTGGATTTATCACAACTGTGTGCCTAAGATGCACACTACTGATACTTGCATGCGTTAATCATTTGTGCATGCATACATTCATAGGTATATGCACGCACAAGAAATTTGTGTGTACATTTATATTTTGGGTGCCCAAATGAAAGCCCAACTGAGCCTGAAATGCACATGTGTAAAGACACATTTTACAAAAGATGTCCAAATGCAATCTGGGAAGTCAAGGCCAGAGTGTCTGAAAAAAAAGCAGGCACATGCAAGTTCATGCACGATTTCAGAAATATGGACGTGCCCAATATAGATGTCTATAGAGATGTCTATATAAACATCACCAAAATAGTGGGTTAGGAGCAGGGTAGCCAGGGATCAAATCCCAGTGTGGATCTCTGTGATATTAGACTAGTCACTTAATTATCCATCTTCTCTACACTCTCTGGATGTTTTAAGGCCAAAACAAGCAATTTCCTAATGCCTGTAGCAGGTCTAAACATGGATATTCCTGCAAATGTCCTGTCATTCCTGAAATTGAATGGAGATCTGTAAGTCCATTGCACCTCCCTAGATATGCCGCCCTGCACTAGAGATGTCTGTAAATATCATTTGTACAAGGTGCAATCAAAAAGTATTGAGACTTGTATAATAACACAAGAAGCATAACAGTTATTGCACTCAGTCTCCTTCAAAGTAGTCCCCTTCTGATAAAACACACTTCCTCCAGCGTTCCTGCCACAGTTGGAAATAATTTTGAAATGCCTCTTTCGTTCTGCTGTGAAGTTGCTGTATCAAAGTTTGCTTAATGGTCTCCATGGTTGTCGAATCTCCTTCCTTTCAGTAGTAATTTCAGTTTTGGAGACAAGAAAAAGTCAAAGGGTGCAAGGTCAGGTGAGTGCAGATGCTGACTGACTTGCTCAGTTTGGTGTTTGGCCAAGAACTGCTGGACAAGATGTGATGCGTGAGCTCGGGCATTATTGTGATGAAGCAATTATTCACCATTCCTTTGCAACTCTGGCCTCTTATGATGAACTGCATCTCTCAAACGAGTCAGAATTTGGAAGTTGGACTACTTATTGATGGTTTGGCCTTTTGGAACATGATGAATAATATCCTGGTAATCAAAGAAAACTATGAGCATGACCTTGACATTGCTCCTCACCTGACGGGCTTTCTTTGGTCTGGGAGAGTCTGGAGTCTTCCATTGTCAGGACTGAGCCTTAGTTTCCAGGTCATAACCATAAACCCATGATTCATCACCATAATCTTTTTGATGAAATCAGAGTCATTTTCAATGCATTCCAACAACTCCCTGGCTGTAGACAGTTGATATTTTTTATTGGTCAGAGGACATGAGTTTTGGCATGAATTTTGCAGACACACATCTCATCTCCAAATTAACATTAAGAATGGACTATACTGACCCAAAACTGATGCCCATGTCCTCAACAAACTCCCTGATAGTCAATCGATGATTTGAGTGTATTGCGGCATGCACTGCTTTAACTTCGTCTTCATTTCTGCTCGTGGATGGCCTTTCAGAACATTTGTCACTGTCAACATTTTGGCGGCCTTCTTGGAAATGTTTGTACCAGTCATAAACTCCAGCACGACTCATGCATTCATCGCCGTACACTTGCTGTAACTTGTCATAAGTCTCTTTGCATGAATCTCTAAGAGGTATGTTTACTAAACCGTCTTAACGTTGCAGCGATGGTATTATCGCGCGATAAGTGATATTATCATGCGATAATGTCACTTATCACGTGATAACGCAGCGGCGGCGTTAAGACACACTAACGCTGTGAAATACAGGTCTGAAGGGTGGAGTAAGGCTTCCCAGAGGGCAGAGAGAAGGTGTCAATGGTTAGAGAGTGGGAGGGGAGAGGCTCCAGGCACACTAACGCTCTGAAATCCGGGTCTGAAAACTAACACCAGTGAAACCCTCGCATTAAGGCACATTTGCAGGAAAGAGAAACCACAGTGTCACAGGGGAGATTACCCAGCAGGTACCCCCAAGGGCACATAACATTGGCAAGTGGTGCCGGGGGGGAAGCGCGCATGTCCATGTAGGCATCCCTACCCGAGAACCCGCACCATAGGCAGCTGCCTACCAGCATACTGGATGGCCGTGGACTGCGCACCACCAGCACCACTGTCATAATGGCATGGCAGCATGGTGGCGGAGTGGGCAGTAGCATCTACCCACAGCAGACCATGGCCTAGCCCCGTTTAGGTGGGTGCCATGTACTGTAACAGACAGGCCCTGTCTGACGAACAGTCATGGTATCCCCAGGGAATGAACTGTCCTTATGGCAACAGTGTGGTGCAGTACACACAGCCAGTGTGTTTATGAGCAGAAGGTCACAAGTTCAAGTCCCAGCTGTGGCTCCTGCCAAGCCAGTCCCCATATTTTACCAGTACTAAACCGTGGCAATAAAGACGGAACCTTTATTGCAGATAACATAAACATACCTGAAACGCCTATATTTTACCCTGCAGAGCACAGACACCATAAACATGTGTAATCCCTAGAGCAGAGTTTCCAAAATGCAGTCCTGGAGGGCCAAACACCATTCAGGTTTCATGCTGTCTCTAATAAATATGCCTGTGCTGCATTTGTATGCGCTGCCCCCATGGTATGCAAATGTATCTCATGCATATTCATTATGGACAGCATGAAAACCCAAACAGTGTTTGGCCCACCAGGACTGGAGTTGGGAACCTCTGACCTAGAGCAGCGGTCAACAGGGGCATAAACACCCACACCCACAGGCTCCACTATCCAAAGCCTCATGGAGAGTCAGGCTGTTGTGCCCTGCGTGCAGCAGCATCTCCCAATACTAGAACTTGCATACCTTGCAATGCCACCCTAAACCTGGGAATACGTTACACATATAACAAAAGGTTGCCATGATTAATGGCAGATAGCAATTCCTAAGTTAAGCACAATGCAGGGGGGGAGTGGTCTAGTGGTTAGGACAAGGTACCTCAGGCCAGAGGGCCAGGGGCTCAAGTACCACCTGGGGACAGCAATCTCAGGCCAGAGGGACTGGGATTTCTAGTCCTATAGGCACCCCTTGTGGTCTTGGGCAAGCCACTTAACCCTCCATTGCCCATGTTCCCTGTAGGTATTAGCATATGTGTCTAATATCCCCTTGTGTTAAATGTATCCCCCAATTGACCACCTTGACCCAGTGAAAAGCAGGATATAAATACAGTAAAATAAATAAATAAATTTGCTGATAGAGCTGCATCATAGCAACCTTTCTGATATCTGTGGAGTGCGTTTCAGTTTTGGTTTCTGACAGTGTTTGCCACCCTGGAGAGTGACCCCAACAGTATTGCGTACCATAGCCATGTTTACACTGTGCCCAGGACTGGTGTAGTGGCCAGGGCTGCCAAAAGCCTCTATATTTGCACAATGCTGGCATAGGTGTGGGAGTGTGTGTCTGTCTATCCAGTGTGTTGTGGCTGCCTACACCTTACTCAGCCCACACTGCTTGCACTGTTTCCAGTGTTAGCCTGCCAATGTGCATAATGAGGAGCAAGGTACTGTGGGTATAGCCCAGACAGGGTGGCCTCGGCAGGATGGATCTGCACAAGGCATAGAGCAATGGCTGAGACATTGTAGTGCCCAGCCACCACCTGCACGGACAGGGTGGCCACAGCATGTCCTGCTGGGAGGTCACGCTCTCCCTGACTGAGCAGTGACCACAGCATGACTAGGTTCCCCCATAGTGCCCTATAGTATTTTTTCCCCCAGTGATGTTTATGGGTTCTCTTTTGTGGGGCCCAATCACTGACTTATCTGCTTGGTGTGTGCGCTTACATCCCAGTTTTGGGTGCACACATCTCCTCCAGGAGCATGGACTAGCTAGCAGACTGTCTGCAGTTAGTATGTGTATGACTGGAACATCTTGCAGGGTGCAGCAGCTAGAGACTGTACGATAGGGGTGGGTGGGGGGGGGGCAGCTGAGCATTTCCAGGCCTACTGTGTCTGTCTGCCTTTGCCTTATGGATGTGTACAGATCTGCATTGACTGCCCTGTAGGGTGCCTGTTCCTCAGCAGGACTGGGGTTGATGGTCTCCCCTACTGCCACCATTGCAGGGATGTAGAATGTGGATCTGTTGGTGGGAGATCCTGTCCCCCAACCTGAGCCCCAGAGGGCGGGTTGGGTGGTGCTACATAATCCGCCTATGGGTCCAAACACCCCCCTTCACTTAAATCATGTGACCATGGCATCCACACAGGATATGCATTATTCTGGGTGCATCATAGTCCACAAGGACTAAACATGACTGGGAAATACAGATGGACACAGGTGTATCCTAGTTGTGTCTGCAAAGACTATCTATCACACACTGGCACCGATGGCAACCTGCAGCACAGCCTATCTCAGTTGAGCCAGGTGCTGCGGACCTGGTGCTGGGTACCCCACCTCGCCCTCATGGTGAGCACAGTACCCCCACAATGTGTCGGTCTGTAGTTACTCTGTGCCAGTAACACACACGGTCAGTTCACCCTACCAGGCCGAGGTGCTGTGTGGGTGCATACCCCATCTTGTGATCATCTGTAGACTGCTGATCTGCATGTGCAGTGCATCATGGGTATGGGTGGGTTAATTCTATCCCGGTAACCACAGCAGACAGTTTGTGTGGTGACCTGCAGTCCTTCTATAGCCAGACAGGGGCTTGCTAGTAGCTATAGAGATGTAGCCCACTGGTTACTTTATTGACTGTGGAGGCAGAGGTCATGTGTTTGATCCTTTAGTGGTGTTATTTGATCCGGCTGTCTGAGGCATTTCCTTTATTACTTTAAATTAGTGCTGCCAGCAAAAACACCCTCACAGTGCTGTAATCTTAAGGTGCCTCATAAGGTGCCCTATAAAGCAGACAGTGCACATTATAATGTGCCCTCTGGAGTGCCTTATAGGGCGCCTTATGTGGCACCTTAGGTTACAGCACTGTGAGGGTGTGTTTGCTGGCAGCACTAATTTAAATTAAAAAAGAAAATGCCTCAGACAGCACTGATTTAAAGTAAAGAGCAATGTCTCAGACAGCTTTGCTCATTAAACCCACTGTGGGATTGAACTCATGACCCCTGCTTTATCAGTCATTGTATTAACCAGTGTGCTACACCTTTGTTGCTGTGTTTGCTAGTCAGCGCACCCAATTAAGGCTAACGCGCGTTAATGTGCCACGGCTCCCTCTATCGCACGATAACAAACTTTACCATGCGATAACCCGAAATGCTACCTTAAGACCAGAACGCCCACTACCTTATATGGCATTTGTCACAGTAAGACTGCAACTAACGCTGGTAACATTAAGACGGTTTAGTAAACATAGCCCCAAGTTTCTGGCAGAATTTAATGCAAATTCTCTATTCATTTTTTTCACTCATTGTAAATCTGACGGACTGCTTTTACATGATACCAAACATCACGTGATTTAAAAAACTACAGGTGTGCTACAGTCATGCTACGCTCTCTGTACATGCAGATCACATAAGTAGGTCACTGCATGCTTATAGCTACACAAGTCTCAATACGTTTTGATCACACCTCATAGAATGGCTTTGGAGTCATTTCCATGATTTTTACTTCCACATGTACATCTTCAGACATCCTAAATCATGACCCCCCTTACATAGATATTAGAAAAAGTGTGTAGGATCAAACCACATGGGGAAATGTTCATAGTATCTAATCACAGGTTAACTGGAAGATCTCAATATATGGTATTAATGACTGAAGGATATTCCTCCTTCCCAGATCAAAACTAGTTTTGTGTCTTCTTTATTTATACTATTTCAAAACAAACTACTATCCAGAGGAATGATATAAAATAATGCTATATATAATGTAAAAATAATTAGCCCAATATTCAAAAACACTTTTTGTAAATTTTTAATGACACTATCAGCATAATTAAGCTCTGGAATTCATTGCCAAGGGAAGTAATAAAAGCTGTTAGTGTAACTGGCTTTAAAAAAGGTTTGGACAAGTTCCTGGAGGAAAGTCCATAGACAATTATTAAAGTAGACTGGAGGAAATCTAGTGCTTATACCTAGGATAAGCAACATCAAATGTCTGTACCTTTTGGGAGCCTGACAGGTACTTGTGACCTGGATTTCCCAATGTTGTAAAGAGGATACTGGGCTAGATTAACCATTGCTCTGACCCAGTATGGCAAATCATAAATCCTTATGAATAATAACAGTAATCATTCAGACCCATGTACTAAGATGTGCAAAATTTTGTAAAGCCCACTTCAAATGTACGAATCAACTTGTGCATGCAAGTTGATATTGCTTGCACAGTTTTTCCTTTTTAGGTATGAAGCAGATGTAAATTTTTTTTCTGCTTTACATGTACAGTAATAAACGTAAATGTATATTTGCAAAATGTTTCAAAATCAATGTTAATTCATCATCAACTATTTTTGTAGTGGCAAGGTATGTATGAAAAGGACATTTTAGGCTATTTGGAGATGTAGTTTTCTTTGCAAAATTGTGTGTGTAAATTTTTTACTTTGTTTTATTTGCATACATGCCACAGTATTAAACTAATGTGTAAAAAATTCACAACATGAGCAAAATTTGGTACACTTTAATACATCAACTTTAGTTTAGTAAACACTGTTAGGAAACATAAGAGAAATAAACTATTTGCATATTTCTTCTGCTATTTACTATGGGATCTATTTTGAACCGTGTTTAGCGGGTCTGGATGCCTGAGTCCAATAAACAGAGCTCCCTGCATGTAGATCTGAGTTGCGTGGGGAGCTCTGTTTGTGGGCAGGAGGAGGAGGGCCATAGGTGGAACAATGGCACACTGTGAGCAGCGCCATGACCCCAGACATACAGGGTCGATTCTGAGGTTGGCTCTGTACATCCAGGGTTGACCATTTGTGGAGGTGGAATAAGTCCCCCTAGATGGAGGAGGATAATGGATCAAGGGCTAGGAAGGCAGGTTGTGGGGGCTCCCCGCAGCCTGACCCTGGCCATGGCTGCCTGATCAATGGTCAGACTTTGGGACAAAGAACATTGCCATTACTGCCGGGGATCATGACTCCTGCATGGAGCTGTGGTGGCATGGCAACAGGATGCCATACCACTGCTGCTCCATGTAGGAGCCAGGCTGGACTAGCTGGGGAGTTGACTGGATGTCAAGGTGGCCAGAATCAGGGCACATCCTGCACGTCAAGGCCAGTAGAACTGATTCTGATCCCATGGGCATGTCTAGCCACCGTGGGATCAGAATTGGGTGCACCGGGCTACGTCCCGATTCTGACCATCCAAACAGGTGGGGGACGCACACAACAGAATTGGCTTCCACGGAAATAATTTTTGAACAGGGTATCTAGATTGTCAAGGCGCATAATTTTTTGAAATGGGTATAAAATATGAATCTAACATATGCATCTATGTGCCTTTATTAAATTACTCAACTAGAAAGTAAGTGCCCCTGCCTCATGGCATGCGTGTGCCAGTAAGAATTAGTGCATATGCACGTATTTTCTAAAATACATGGATTCATGCTAACTCAGCCTCTGTTTTTAGGGACATGCATTTGTGGGGGCCCATTCTGGTGCCTGAAAATTTTGTGTGTGTGGAGGGGGGGGAATTCAAATTGGCTAAAACATAATCAGCATATTTAGCAGCACTAACAATTAGGGCTGCTAAATATCCATAAAGACCACTGAAACCATGCCTGGTTAAAACTAGGGTGTTCTATGGGCAGCACAGGGGGCAGTGAGAGCTATTACTCATTAAGTGGTGATGCTAATCTGTTAACCAAATAGCTTAAGTGACTTATGTTCTGAGAGCTGAATGACTGCCCTAGCTTTAACCGCTTAGCACTATCCGATTAGTGGCTGAATATCACTGCTAACTGGGTAGCGGTGTGGGTGGCCTGGCTGCCAGATATCCAACGGAGGTAAATCAGTGCTGCTAAAAATCTGGTTTTAATTGAAATGGTGGCAGTTAAACATTTTATTTTGCCTAGATGCTGTTGCTGAATATGCTCCCCCCTCTTAGAGTATATGCAAATCACTAGTGTGTATGTAGACTGTCACAAGCACAACGCCCGAAGCCACTTGCCTCTAGTGGTCGTGGGGCGTGGTGGTTGAGGATTCCTTCTTCTATCAGCTCCTAGCAGCCTATTTCTTTGTGTTGGCTTCTGGGAAGTGTAGTACTGCTAAAAATATGTTGGTACTTTAAGTAGAAGGTTTGTAGTTGAGGTAACCGAGGGTAAGGCTTGTAACAGAAAGTTTATTTCCATAACATAAAACACAGCAGGTTCAAGGTATCATTTACAGGATTATAAATGTAGGATTTGCTTAAGGTACAGCAAATAGTGGCAAATAAACCAAAAGAACTCAGAAATGGCTTTTTAAAGTCCTCTTACATGCAGAAGCAATTGCCTTTAGAAATTAGGATGCCACTTTCCTTTTTAGTCCTTGTTAATCAGAGCATAAAGAAAAATTCAGGCTTAATTCTTCTACAGCAGTTTGGTTTCTGCCAGCCTCAAAAACCTCTCTAGGCTGCATTTCTACGTGAAACCAAACTTAGAACAAAACAAACATTCCAAGCTGTTAACAAAACTCTTAGCAGGCTTTTCATATAGGAGAGGAGCAAGCAAAAACTCTTATAGCAGCTAACTTGGCTTTTCTTGCCGTTGCACAGTTAAAGCACAGGTGACAAACGGGCATGAATCAGAGCTTCCTGATCAGGCTTATGTTGCAGTAAATTTCCCTTTTAAAACAGACAGGAATTTACCTCCATACTGCTTCTGCCATATGGCTAATGTCCAAGGAGAATTACTTCTTTCAGGGCTAGCTTTTCCTCAAGACCTCCTGTCTAGAGCTTGGCGTAGAGAGCAATCCATAAAGCAATCTTCTTCCCCCAACTCTGACACTGGTTCTCCCAACTGCATGGGTTCTGACTCACCGACCTGGTCAGACTGCTCAGCTGGTGGTCTGAAAGCTTCTCCACTTCCTGGTCCCCACCTCTGTTGCCAACCTATTGCAGGGAATTCAGCTTTCTCAGCTCTGGGTAGCTCAGCTCTTCTCCAAGAATCCACTCCTTCTCTCTGCTTCTGTCTCAGCTGCTCTCCCAGCTGCTCTCCTTCTCGTCTCCCTCTTTCTCATCTCTCCCCTTCTCGTCTCTCTGCATAATCTAACCCAGGCTTATACCTCCAGGGTCTTAACCCCACCTCTTTCTTTCCCAGGTGTTGGTAATCCCCCTGCCTCCTGATATTAGAATAATCAGTGCACTTGTTAAAGTAAGGGCTTTGGTCCTTGTGCTTGCAATTCCTCTTTCTTACTTTATCAGTCATTGGCTGAAACCTGTTCCATCTGGGGGTTTTCTGTCTTTGAAACCTGGCTGTGGCTTTCTCTCCCTGCATTCCTAGAAGGGGACCCTTAACTAGGATGAATTTGTTATGCTTCTCACCTCCCCCACTCTCAGGATAGCTGACTTTGCCACAAGACCTATAAATTGACACATATACAATCTGTTTGCATACTTTGAAATGTTCTATCTTGCATATAGGGGCATTCCTATTAAAGTGCACTAAGGGAGCATACATTAAGTGCCATAAGTTAACATGGGAAATTGGGCCAGCCCTCTATAATTAGGGCAATGGAGTAAAAGGGCAATGGAGTAAAAGCAAGACTGACTTAACCTATTTCTTTTTTTTTTTAATTGGTTTAAAAAAAAAAGCATTTACATAATACAATCAAAAGAAAATCAGAATAATACAAACCAAATCAGATGCAATAACATCAAACAGGAAAACACCATTGATATAGCCCACATCAAGGAACTTAGCTGGATATAAAATAAAAGGCCATATTCAGGAGACTTAACCTATTTCTTAAGGGCTAGGTTACATGAAACAGTTCAATTTAAATTTGAAACAGGAAAACTTTCACCATGTTTAAGTTCCAAAAAACTCCATGAGGTCTATATTTAACCATTTGGTAAATGTATAATTTTTAATGTCTAACTTAGCAGTTTTCATATCATAAATATTTTCTAATAGTGTGCATTCAGTTTCCTAAGGTGCATGTTCAGTTAAAACTGAAATCAGAGGAGTATGAATAGCATTTTAAAAATAAAAATATGTAGATCACGATTGGGTCATTTAAAGAAAGTATACAAAAGATGAAAGAATACATTAAAATCTGATGAGAGAAATTATCTTCAATCAGGCATATATCCTTGGATGAGGAAGGAGTTTTTCAATAAAAAGACAAAAAGGGTTCCTTTTGATCATTCATCAGAAGAGACTGATATAAATGGGAAAGACTGAGGTTCTTTGGATGGATAAGATAGTTATAGAAGTGCTTTTTTTCGAGGATATTTGAAGATCCAAATGAGACAAAGGTCAAATGTGGAGAATGATGAATTATCAGCCATTTCATCAATCAGGCCCAATGACATACACTTAAATGAGAGATAAAATGCGATCAATATATCTAATTATCCCTTACAGAAGCTCAGAAAAGTCTACTTAATAAAATACTAAGGGGAGTAATTACTAAACTGCATTAAAGGCGCACTTTTGAGAGTGCAAAATGGCACCATTAAGGATCCCAACGTGTGGTAAGGGATAGGGTAAGGAGTAGGCATTCCGGCATTAATGGTGCCAGCAACTAGTCAGTGTACAGTAAGTGGATAATGAGTGGTAAGAGTGCTCAATGTACATATTACCACCCGGTAAGACAAAGGGCACAGCAATAGGTGGTGAACATTACATCCCTATGTCTGAGTAAGACTATGTGGGAGGCGAATGTAGGAGGCAGTTGGAAGTTGCCAGTGAAGGATGCACATGTATCCCATGGTGATGTCCCTGTGTGCCATGGGAGTGGTTAGAAATGTGCCATGCTGTAGCCTGCCTGCTGAATGAATGTGCACGACACAGAAAACAGATGCCGGTTGTAAGCAACTGCCTGGTAATGGCGCCTGCCAACTATGTGTGCCGTGGCCCCAATAATTAACATAGGGCTGTGGCACACATAGCTGGCAGATAGTAAAGGTCACCAAGAAGAAAGCCAATGTGTGCCCATAAAGTAACATAACTCCTGGGTCATTTTGGTAGTGGGCTTAGAAATAGATCAGCTGGGCCTTCCACAGAGAGAGTACAAAGACTCAGTCAAGATTTCATATGGGATTTAAACCCTCGGATGTGCCCCTTTTGAGCCAGTGCTCTAACCATTAAGTCACAGATCCACATGCTTGCCAAAGACACACTGAACAATAGTCATAGCCAGTCACCACTATGGGAGCATGGTAGCAGCCAGTGTCTGTGATCTGTAACTCAATAAGGCACATCTCAGGGCTCAAACCCTACCTGTGACTATGGCCAATCACTGCACCCTCTATTATAGAAGGGCCAGGTAATCTATTTGTGATCCCACTACCATGAAGACCCAGGAGCCGCTGGATCATAAGGTGTGATATTGCTTTAAGGGCACACCTTGGCTTTCTTTTGGGGTACCTTTACAGACCACCGTTAGCAGTGCCCGCCACAGCCCCATTGAATATTACGGATGTGCCTGACATTATAAAAATTAAAACATCTATTTATATTAATGACAAATAACCAACTATTAAGCATAAAGCCTCCCTGCAGCAAAAGGTGATAGAGAACTCGGAGATCAGGACGAAAGAGGATGTGCTCAGATAACCTTTTAAGTGCCGCCAGCAGTTCTATGATAAATGCACCAAACTTATTTAAATGAATCTAAAACTAACAAATACATAAAAAATAAGGACCCAATAGTTCTACCCACAAAAAGCGAATAATCTAAAAGTAAAATAATGAAAACTGAAAGCTCTAACCACCATGCCATACAAGAAATATATGCAATAATTAGGTAAGAATTACTTCCGTGTACACTCCTATAAAAACACTATAATAATAAAATCACCAAGTGAAAAGACATCACCTCAATAAAATGCACCATCTTCTAGCAGCATAACCGCTTGACATCTAAAAGCATCGCTGCCACTTGGGTGTTCCTTAAATGTAAGCTTTGGCGCCAAAAAAGAGGGGTGAAAGTGCAGTGTGCAACAAAATCAAAACAACATGTGTTAATCTAAAACCATTATATCCAAGAAACCTACTGTGCTGTTCTTTAAAAAAAACTAGCATAAAAACGAAATAAATAAATAGTTATAAGGGACCTCTGAATAACCAAAGGCTAATGAGCAATGCACTAAGCATCATGGGAGAGTCATCTAAAATCCAATATAAACACTTCAATACCAGATAAAAACAACTAATAACATAATCACATACACAGACCTCTTAAAAATTATCTTAAGATCACCAAATAGCATAGATTCTTAAACATTTTTAAAACCACCCTAATTTAAAGATGGCTAAAATGAAAGGGTTTAAAAAAGGAATGATCCAGAAGAGCAGTACTAGAAAATAAAAATCAATTGAAAAGGGGTAGTACAGGAAATCATGCATGGCTACAAAACCTTTATAAAAATGTGCAATAAAAAGTACCCCTTCCCCTCTCCCCACACATCTTCTCTAAAAACATGCACTATGGACTAACTAGCAGACTGTTTGCAGTTATATGTGTATGGCTGGAACATTTTGCAGGGTGCAGTGGCTGAAGACTCACTGTGCTTGCTGCTGGAGAATGTCAGATGGTGGTGGGGGGCAGCTGAGCATTTCCAGGCCTATTGTCTGTCTGCCGTTGCCTTATGGATGGGTGCAGATCTGCACTGACTGCCCTGTAGAGTGCCTGTTCCTCAGCAGGACTATGGTCACAAAAGAGGTATTTATCTATTCTGTCACTTCCCATAAAGTGAAACCTTGCGATTTTTCTAATTGTGAGACATCTAATGTCATCTATTTAATACAATGCCCCTGCAAATTATGTTATGTAGGAAAAACTGAAAGACGTATTAAAACACGCATTATTGAACATAAGAGCTGTCTCCGTAGAAAGGTTTTAGAGAAACCACTGGTACAACGCTGGATCGAAGCCAAGGATTCTGTTTCGGATTTACGCCTTCTTGTCTTGAAAGTTGTGAGACCCCATTGGCGAGGGGTTAACATTAGTAAAATTATTTTAAGGATAGAGCAGCGGTTGATATATGAGCTGCAGACTTTACATCCACAAGGTCTAAATCAAGATATTGATTTGTCTGTTTTTTAATAGTATACCCTCTCCCCTCCCCTTTCCCCTCTTTTCTTCCCTTCCCCTCTCTCCTTTCCCCCCTTTCTACTCCCCCCTCCTTCTCCCCTCTTTCCCCTCACCCTATCTCCCTCCCCCTCCCCCTCCTCCCCTCCCTTCTTTCCCCTTCCCCCTCTCCCCTCCCCCTTCCTTTCCCACTCATCCCTTTCCTTCCCTCCACCTCCCCTTCTCTATCCCCCTCCCCCTCCTTCCTTTCCCTTCCCTCCCCCTCATGTCCCCTCTCCCTCATCCGTTCCTCTCCGCCCTCCTCTTCCTTTCCTCCTGATCCTCTCCCCCCACCCATCACCCCTTTCGTTTCTTCCTTCCCCTCCCCCTCCCTCCCTCCCTTCCCCTCTCCTTCTCCCTTTCTTCTTCCTCCCCCTCCCCTTCTTCTTCCCCTCTCTTCCCCCTTCCTCTCCCCCTCTTTTCCCCTCCTCCCCTTCCTCCCCCTCCCTCCTCCCCCTCCCTCCTCCCTCCCCCTTCCCCTCCCCTTTCCCCCCTTCCCCTTATTTCCCTACCACTCCCCTTCCTTTTTATACAATATATTCCAATATGGGCCATGGGCAATACTTCTTTTGAGATTAGTTCAATACATCCCAATATGGGCCATGGGCAATGCTTCATTTGAGATTAGTTCAATACATCGCTAGCAACGGTTATAGCAGTACATTTGCCTCTGATACAGCAAAATCAGTACCAAAAAGGAAATAATACTCCCTTCTTTTCAGCTAATAAGTGTTTATATACATATAATTTTTTAAACAACAATGGACCATATATATAACTTTTTTAAAACAAGTGTTTCATATAACACATTTTAATATAAGTATTGGGTAATGCCTTATCTGAGATCAGTTCATTACACCGGTAGCAGTGCTTATAACAAACCTGAGAGTTAATGATATTCCTCTTTTCTCTATTTTTTTAGCTTTACAAGTGTTAATATATTTTAAAATAACCAGGGACCATATATATATTATTTATAACAAGCAGTTAACTGTGCTTCAATGAACTTTGTTCCATGAACCTTCACCCTGATTCGGCGGGAAAATGTCGTTTAAAAGACTCATGGGAATTACTTTATCCTTCACAATTTTTACACAAGGTTTGACACGCCAGAGCGGTAAGCTAATTCTTCTTTCTCTAAATACTTCAGCTTGAAATAGAACTTCTGTGGTGTATTGTACCATAGGTTCATGGTAGAGAATATAGTTTATTGAAGTTTAAGTTAGGCAGATTGTCATATACATAATGCACTACATTCACATAAATGCCGACGGAGAGATTTGCGTGATTTTTCCCTTCATTGAATATTGTACGAACAGATTTGTTTTTGTCGGAGCGACATGAAATCTTTGAAGTGTCAATTTTTGATGTAATTCATTCGAAGAATTCTTTTTCCCATTTGTTATATGAAATTTGTTATGCTGAAGTAATAAGCAATGTCCCTCTTGACAATTTTTCAGTCCAAATAGGACTTGTTTGTACAAACATGCCACATTTTCACAGCAGATGATGTAGAGTGGAGGAGCAGCCTAGTGGTTAGAATGCTGGCTTGATAACCAAACAACCAGGGTTCAATTCCCACTAGCACTCCTTGTGGCCTTGGGCAAGTCACTTAATCTTCCATTGCCTCTGAAGAAAGGCCTGGCAATCTACTTCCAGTGACACTACCAAGAACTTCTGGGTCACTATGAGTCAGGACTGACTCAAAGGCACACATTGCATTGATATAATTTAATAAAATTAAAAAGATAAGCATATAGTTACATATATATTATGAAAGACTCATACACATATTGGTAGAAAGTTTTATGACTTTTTCCTTGCCATTCGATACTGCTTGTATAGGTTGGCCCTTTGCCGATACGATGTACAAATCTTGAACTGACAGTGTTAATATAACATGTTCCTTTTTATGTTCAAACAGCAAGGCCATAGTAGCAATAAATAACGGGACTCTTGCCAATATAAAAAAAAACCTCTTTTGTATTTATATAATGGCATAAACATGATATTTTTGATACATTTATGTTCTAGATGATGGATAATATTTATTTATTTAACATTTTTTATATACCGTTTTTCTACGAATCAAAACGGTTTACATAGAACAATAATAAGCAGTGTATTTCAACTGTTTACAAGGAACGGATAACAGGATACAGAAAAACAACATGAGGAACTAAATTATAATATACAATTAATTATAGTGAACAATGATCAACTATTTACATATTTACATATGAATGTGTAGGGCTACGGATGGGAGTAAAGTTTGATGGAACAAGGGCAGGGAGGTAAAAAATATTTATATGAGTTCCCATTTTTATAGTAACAGCAATATAGTATTTTTGAACAGTTTCACAGACAATTGTAAAATCCCAATGTCAATCATTATTTTTCATAAATAGTTTCTATTATCCTTTCAGCTCCTCCGTTGCCTAGCTTATGCTGTATTCATTCCTAATTAAAGGGACTTTAGCCGTCCCCTTATTTTTATATTTACATGGTGATCTCATGCAGGTGTTGTCATAAATATAGCAGTGATGTAAGTTTTTTAAAAAACATCTTTATGTGTGTTGTTAGGTTATTGAGTTATAAAAAAAGTTTTTAATTTTTAATTTTTAATTTTTAATTTCTAATTATTTATTTCAGTGGTCAATGTCTTTTATTTACACAAAAGATTTTATCAAAAGGTATTGGTGTTCAGATGATCATATCACTACATTTTAATATTTTTATGTTTACTATTTGTTATCTTTTCATTTACCCGTCATAATGCATCCTCCTCATCTCTTTTACATATCACAAGTTTGGTACATAATGGTTTTATTGCATATATTCCTCTTTTTACATATTTCACTTATTGGTGTTTTTAATTTTCAATCAGACTTGCTGTTATACTAGTTTTTTAATGTATAACAATTTGTATATTTATATTTGATTTTTTTATTTATTTAATTGTTATTTTATCTATTTATTTATTTATTGTTCGTTGATTATATGATGTTCTTATTTATTTAGCGAATTTGTTTTAATCTTTTATTTGTCTTTTTGAGGTGTGTTTCCTCATTCGATATCCCCCTGAAGAAGGCCGTTGGCCAAAACACATAGGGGTCAATAAAAAGGGTAAAATATTTGGACATGGCCTGCAAGGACACCAACTGGGACTTGAACCTGTGACCTTCTGCCTAAGAGCACACTGGCTATGTGTACAGCACCACACTGTTGCCACAGAGGCAAGTTGTTCCCTGTCTGTTCCTCAGACAGACTTTGTCTGTTGCACTGCACGCCACCCACCAGATATCACTGCCCCCTACACCACCAGTACGCCTCTCCCATGTTTCTGACACCATTGCTATGGTTTACAGGTGCAACTAGTGATATCTGCTGTTCCATGCAGGTCACAACAGCCTGCCTGTCCATGAGGCTTTGCATATTGGCGCCTGTGGGTGTGGGTGTCTGTGCCTCTGTTGACCGGTGCTCTGGGGAAGAGGTTCCAGACTCTGGTCCTGGTGTGGCAAACAGGATTCCGGTTTCCTGGCTGTCCCTCATGATTATGCATGGGGTAAATTCACATACAATGGGAGCAGTGCATGCAAATGCACCTCATGCATATTTCTTTTGGACAGCCTGACAGCCTGCATGATGTTTGACCCTCCAAGACTGGAGTTGGAATGCACTGTGCTCTGGGACGTGGACATGTGTATGGTGTATGTAGTCTGTGGGGTAAAATATTGGGACATGGCCTGCAGGGGCCCCAGCTGGGACCTGAACCTGTGACCTTCTGCCTCAGAGCACATTACCTATATGTACTGCACCAAACTGTTGTCACTGAGGCCTTTTGTTCCATGGGGATCCCTTGACTGTTCTTCATACACACCTTGTGTGTTGGGCTGCATGCCACCCACCAGAGTGGGGCTTGGCCTTGGTCTGCTGTGGGCAGATCCCTCAGCCACCAGCACCACTCTGCCACCCTTCTGGCATGGCCCTATGCCAGTGGTGTGCATTCCTGGGCCATCCAGTGTGCCGGTAGGGGCTGCCTATGGGGCGGGGTCTGGGTTAGAGCTGCCTACATAGACATCCGCACTCCCCCCCAGCACCGTCTGCAACTGCTACTTTCCCTTTGGGGTAACTGCTGGTTGTTTTCCCCTGGGACACTGTGGCACTCACACTCGGGCCATGTTCAACCCTCGCCAGTTGCTGTCTTGCTGCTTTTCGGTTTGTGCCTTGCTATGTGCCACCTAGGCATCTGCCTATTCCGCACTGTGCCCCGGCTGGACCACTGCATATGCTGCCTATGGCCCCCTGTACCCCATTTACATCAACACCATGTTGCCCTTTCCTACGTGGACACTCTGCTGTTGGTGCAGATGTATACGCCACATCAGGTCCGGCCACGAGTTATCGTGGCTGGGCACAGGCAAGCGCCGGCAGGCCGAGGGTTAACCTCGGCGAGGGGGGGCCGGGGCATCAGGGGGGGGGCTGGGCGGCGCGGTCGGCTATAGAAAGGTCGGCCGCGCCGCCGCTCGCCCTCTTTCCCCCTTTGCACGGAGCCGCAGGGAAGCAAGCAAGCAAGCATACCTGCCTAAACACGTGGATCGTCGCAGCCGCATAACCGGAAGGAGTCCCGCGTTCTGAGCAGCAGCCTGCAGCTCAGGGCACGTGCGGCCGGAGACAGCGTGCGATGTGAGGATCCATTGGGTGCGCTGTTTGTTTCCCACGGCTTGCTTGCGGCGGATCAGCACCAGGAGCGGCATCGCAAGCAGGCTGAGTCCCGCGTTCTGTGCAGCAGTCGGCAGCGCAGGGCGTGTGCGGGCGTATCCAGCGTTCGGTACGGGGTCAGGCGCTCGTTTTTTCCCCGATTGTGGGGTGAGTACACGCGAACCAGGGGAAGTGCAGGGGAAAAGAGAGGGGGAGAGGGAGAAACAGAAGGGACAATGATCCACAGTGGAACACGTGGAGCGGGGGGGGGGGAGGGGGGAATCAAGCAGTTTGCCTTCCCGAGCGCATGTGGGGAGGAAGCGAGCAGGACATATATCTTCCCATACGCGTGGGCAAACGGAAGGGGGGCCCATTGGGAAAGCGCCATCATTGCGGCTGAAGCCCCCGGGAAGCCCGGCGCTGGGATCGCAACTGATTAGGCTGGAGGGAGCAGGACGGGGATAGGTAAGGCCAGACTGCTATTGGACAGCAGGGCTGCCCGGATCTTAGGCAGAGCTAGTGGGGGGATAAGCTGAGGAGCATTTGTTCAGGTGAAGCATTTGAAAAAAACGTGCTCTGACTGCCATCTAGTGGCAAAAGAAGGGAATAACGTGTAAGATGTATTATGGATTGTATTTATTGTACTTATTAAACACGGTAGGGGATGTGGTGGTTGTTGTGTGGTAGGGACAGACAGGATAGGCCATGGGATATTTCTTTATCAGCATGTTCCTACGTTTCTATTGATTCCAGGCTGGTTAGGACAGGTATAACAGTCCTTTCCGGGTCACTGCTGATTTGGACAGCGGCGCATAAGCTAGGGATTATCATAGGAACTGCTAGCTAATTGAATACAGAAAACCAGTAGACGGCAGGGCACTAGGCCAAAAAAAAAAAAAAACAGACAGAGATACCAGGAGAAAGCACACGGTCCAGCGACAAGGCCCTGGATAAACCAGTCTAAATAATCAAAGGTATGACCGTGGGTACCCCACAATAATGGGAACGAAGGCAAGCGCATCACTAATCCGCATTTCCCTGTCTCCCATTTCTTCCTTAGCATTTCTGATATTAGGATAACATGCCAAGAGGGGCAACACAGAGCGGAGCGAAGAGACGCACAAGACAGCGCAACACGGAAGGAACAAGTGGCAGGCGGAGCACAGGAAGCAGAACGACACGCGGTGCTACAAAACGGGCATCCGCAATGGCAACAAGCAAAAAAGCAAGTGGCAGGGACGGATTGTGGAGGAGCCGGGCGGCTAAGACTACGCGACAAAAGGGACAGGACGCGACAACACCGCAGGCGGCATCACCAGCGCAAGGGACATCCAGTCAGGAGCTGGACGAACTACTGCGGCTCATACGTGAGCAGGTGAGCCAACACGGCGTAAGTGCTTTTAGGCAAAGTCTCGAGGCGGCTAAGGCACTGACCGCAGGAGCGCAGGCCACGACGGACGCCACGACGAGCGCCAGCCCAGGGACAGATGAAAGCATGCCCAGCACCAGTACAGCAAAGGGTGGCACCACACCAGGCAACGCCTCAGCGAAAGGTAAGACATTGGGCGAAAGGGGGACAATGGCGGGGCTGTC
The DNA here is from genome assembly GCA_033557465.1 of Ichthyophis bannanicus. Lineage (NCBI taxonomy): Eukaryota > Metazoa > Chordata > Amphibia > Gymnophiona > Ichthyophiidae > Ichthyophis > Ichthyophis bannanicus. Next base: position 1,142,117,117 of record CM066032.1, read on the forward strand.
CTCCTCGTCTTCGGACGAATCTATGTCTGACGATGAGGGGGACATCTCACTAGCGAGGGCAATGCACAGTATACTGAAGACCTTCAAAAGAAAAAAAGATAACAATAAAATGCGGAAGGACAGGCAGTTAACACAAGTGTGGGTAGAGCGCAGCGAATCACACCCGCGGGGGGCGGCTGGCGGGGAATAGGGGGCAGACGGGGTGGCGCAGCCCGCAGGGGTGGCGGCGCTAGCAAGCCCGGTAGAGGTCAGGGGCGACCCGCGCTGCGGCGTCAGTTCCTTAGCCAGCGCAGTGCCCAAAAAGCTTAAGAAACAAATCTGGCGGAGGGAATTTATCGACATATTTTCCTTGCTGATCAGAGATCAAGACGGGGACGGGTGTGACAGTAAGGAGAAAGACAGGAAGTGGGAGAGGAAGCCGAAGATTGCAAAATCCATAAACAACTGGATTTCGGCATTTCACATATTCATGAGTGTGGTACTGGAGCGGGAGCCCGAGCTGAACCAGTACCTAATCAAATACTTAGACACCATAACCCGAGCGCACAAGCTACTGGGTGGGTGGGCTTGGCTGAATTATGACATCAAGTTCAGACAAAGCCTGGCCGAGGACCCAACCATGACCTGGCAGCACAGGATTGTGGACCTGTGGCTAGAGGAGTTGTCACCCAACAGGCCATACTGTCTGGAAGGGTCCTTTCAGTCCTTTCAGGTGCTGCAGGGGCGGCAGACAATGCTTCCGGGTGGGCGCAGGACATGTAGACAGTACAACGCAGGGAGCTGCACATGGCGGCCGTGCAAATTCAGACACGTATGTGCCAGTTGCGGAGGGAATCACCCTGCCACGTTCTGCCGCACCAACAACAGGGATACCAAGCCCTATCGGCCAGGGCAGCAACACGGAGGTGATGGGCATGGCCCCAACCCCAATCAGGCTTGACCACATGCGACCCTGGTTGAAGGATTTCCCACAACGGGACAAGCCGCACAATATTGAAAGCGGCTTTGCACACGGTTTCAAAATCCTGGTGGTAGCGGAACCCCTAGCACAGGGGACGCGCAACTCCCCGTCCATCAAAAAATTCAGTCACGTAGTCCAAAATAAATTACTTAAGGAAAGAGAACTTGGAAGGGTGGCTGGCCCATTCACGACACCGCCCATGCAGAAACTGGTGCTGTCCCCACTGGGAATCGTACCAAAGAAGGAGCCGGGAAAATTCCGGCTTATACACAATTTATCGTACCCCGAAGGGGGATCAGTGAACAACCAGATCGATCCGGCATTATGCTCGGTGAAATACTCGACGATCGATCAAGCAGTAGACCTCATAAGGAAGCGGGGATGTCGGGCGGAGCTGGCAAAGGCAGATATTGAAACAGCCTTCCGACTCCTACCTGTACACCCAGAATCCTTTGCATTGCTGGGATTCACCTTCAATGGGGAATATTACTTCGATAAATGCCTGCCCATGGGTTGCTCAATATCGTGCGCATATTTCGAGCAATTCAGCACATTCATACACTGGGCTGTCGAAGATATTGCGGGGCATGACACTGTAGTGCACTACTTGGATGATTTCCTCTTTATAGGAAACGACCGAGAAGATTGTCACAGGATTCTCAAGGTGTTTGAGCGAGTGACGGAGCACTTCGGCATCCCACTAGCAGTTGAAAAATCCTGTGGGCCTATGGAGGATCTAACCTTCTTGGGCATCGAACTGGACGTAGCAGCACAGCAGTCACACCTGCCCGAAGAAAAAATACAAAAGCTGAGAGACGCTATTCGGGCCATTCAGGTCCGCAAGAAAGCTACGTTGGAGCAATTCCAATCAATGCTGGGGCTGCTGTGTTTTGCATGCAGAATCATGCCAATGGGGCGGATTTTCTGCCGTCGCATGGCCTTGGCGACTAAAGGGGTCCAAAAGAAACACCACAAGATCAGGGTCACTAAAGGCATAAAGGAGGACCTACATGTGTGGGCGCGCTTCCTGCAGTCCTTTAATGGGAGGACCTTCTGGCTGGAACACCCAGTGTCCAATGAAGACCTGGACTTGTTCACTGATGCCGCAGGAGGGTACGGGTTCGGAATATACTTCAAAGGCGCCTGGTGCGCAGAAGAGTGGCCCCCTGAATGGCGCTCTGCGGGGGCTACCAGAGATATCACCTTTTTGGATCTTTTTCCCATAGCGGTAGCATTAGTCATATGGGCCGCGCGGCTTCGTAATAAGGCGATCACGTTCCACACCGACAATATGGCGGTGGTGTATGTGGTGAACGGGATGCGTGCGCACACGCAGGGAGTGATAGCACTGCTGCGACAAATAGTGTTATCATGCCTAACGCACAACATAACGGTCAGAGCGAAACACATACCAGGCGTTCTTAATAACATTGCCGACGCTCTCTCTCGTTCCAAGATCCCACTTTTCCGGTCATTGGCGCCCGAGGCCGACGCAAGCAAGACGGCCATCCCGGAGCAGGCATGGGACCTTGGTCCGCCGAAGTTTGGGAGCTGGTCCTGAGTTCTCTATCAGAAAAAACAAGAACAAAATACATTACGGCCTGGAAAAAATTTCAGGCTTTCTGCCTAAATAATGGGATCACTGACCCTTGTCCTACCACAGAGTCCATCATACGGTGGATCCTGCAAGAAAAACGGAAGGGTGCGAAGAAATCAGCGGTACAAGCACAATTGGCGGCGATCGCTTTCTTTGCAAAGGCAATGGGTAGGGCCAGCCCAAGAGCGGACTTCGTGATAGCGAGACTGATGAAAGGCTGGGCATCGGAACAGCCCCGCAGAAGAGACGCCCGGCGCCCTATAACGCACCATATATTACGGATGCTGATAGTGGTCGCGGGACGAATATGTTTCAATGAATTCGAAACACTGCTATTCCGCTGCGCATTCTCTTGGGCATTCTTCGGAGCGCTCAGGGTAAGCGAATTGGTCGCCTCGGCGAGTAGGGGCAATGCTGCTGGGGGCATTTTGGAACAAGACGTCACCTTGCAGGAGGGGACGCTCGTGCTGTTTCTTCGAAGATCCAAGACCGACACAGCAGCATGGGGCGCGGTAATAAGGCTGGCCCCACTACCGGGGGACCCGTCCTGCCCCGTGAAAACCTTTGTCGAATATAAGCGAATCCGCCCGGCAAGAGCAGGCCATTGGCTGGTGCATGTGAACGGGGTGCCCCTATCGCGCTTCCAGTTCACCAGGGTCCTCAAGCAGTCCTTGGAGGCGGCAGGCTTAGAATCGTGCTTCTACGACACGCATTCATTCCGTATCGGGGCTGCTTCCACGGCAGCCAGCCTGGGGATGACCAGAAAACAAATCATGGACATCGGAAGATGGCGCTCTGATAGGTACAAGCTGTACGTTCGCCCGGTTTAACGCCGCGGACAAGCCTTGTAGGCAGATGAGCCAAAAAAAAAAAAAAAAAGGGGGGGGGAATAGTTTATAGTTGTGTTTTGTATTAGTCACGTTAAATTGTCGTTTCAAGTATGTAATGAAAATAGTTGTAAAACGCTTGTGAAATTGATTCTAACGTGCCACTTCTGTTTCAAAAAAAAAAAAAAATCACGTAGGCCGACAACCTGTCCAGGAAGCTTGGATATGCGGCCATTCCTTTGTACACTGGGCCGAACGGAGGACAAGCATCAGACCACAAGGCCGTAATCTTGGCCTCCCCACGGACAAGGTGGCGGTGAGGTGGATGGGATGCCGAGGCATGATATGGGACCAGCTTCTCCCGCTCCTCCTGCGCTGGCGAAACGCAGGAGGAAGACCTTGGGCAATAGTAATTCACCTCGGTGGCAATGACCTGACAGTGACGCGCAGTGTCGAACTTACCAAGAAGATGCAAAAAGATCTGCAGACACTGGCGTCTACCTTTCCAGGAGCGTCGCTGGTCTGGTCTCATATGATCCTGAGGTGAGTATGGAGAGGCGAGGTGTCGCACCGTGCAGTGGAAAAGACCAGACGAAAAGTGAACAGGTGGATGGCAAGATTTATGGACGCAATGGGAGGGTACAGCATCATTCACGAGCTCATCGAGGAAGACTGCCCTGGCTTGTATCGCGCAGACGGCGTACATTTGTCCGACATTGGGATGGATGTTTTCCTCTGTGCCATACAAGACACGCTGGAGCACCTTTGGCAGAGACGCGTGTTGGCCACAGCAAAGGGAGGGGAGCCATCAGGAGGTGGGGACCCCCCCCGGCGAGCGAGGAATCGCTGCCGGGAGGGATTGGCAGGAGAGATAGGGGCCCCCTCCTTTCAAAGAGAGTGCACAGCCCAGACATGCTAAGGGGGAGTGGAACATGTAGGAGGTGTCCACAGGCAGGACACAGAGTGGAAGTAGGAACAGTGTCTAGAGGGCCTCCCCACGCTTTCACGGCGGGAGGGACGTGTACAGAGATTTGCCAACGCAGCCCTGCCCACACCTTATGACGGGACTTGGGCAGAGGCGGAAACAGACACTGTTGCAAGAGAAACAGCCCCAGAAGAGGGCCTGTTGTTCCAGCAGAACATCCCCCGTGACAATATCATTCTATTTAGAACGGCGGCAGTGGGGAAAAGGCTTGGACGGCAGCTTTTCCAAATATCCCTGCCATACGCCAAGGGCCTAAATAGAGTGGGCTGTGCCTCTGGGGAGGGGGTGCCAGAAATGCAAGTTAATATAATTCACGATATATATGGTTGTAATGTTATATAAAGGATGGTGTAAATAGCTAATATGATAGGTTTATGCTGTGGCCAACAGTATGCTACTGTGATTTCCAAAGAAAATGTTGGTAACAAAATAAATACGTTGTTTCTTTGTTGCAATCCGGATCCTGTGCAGTTATTGAGGCGGGAAGCGAAGGAAAGGGGAGGGGGGTGGGGGAGGAGGGAGGGAAGGAGGGGGTAGCGACCCGAGGCCATATTGCTGGTCGCTTGGCTGTGCAAGTTGCTCAATGCACACAATACTAACCCCTCCTCAACACTCGTTTTAATAATGTCACATTCACTTTGTGCGTAGAATGTGACTTGACACTACCGGAATTTCAAACCTATGTTTTATTCTTTATATGTGGTGTTGATTTCGTTTTTTCTATATTGTTTCTCTTGGCCAGCTTTGTGTTTTTGATTTCACTTCTGGTTCTGGTCATGTTATATGTTTTTTGCATCTTTGGTTGCTGCACATGTATCACTACTATCACTTTTCTGGGTCTCCCTGCCTTTGATGTACATTGCTGACTGAAATGGTTTCTCTCTCCTGTACATGTGCCTTTAATGCCAGGTTTTCAATGGTGCTACTTTTCTGGTCTTTAGATGCCGGCGTTAGTGTAGCAGGCACCTCTCCCCGCCCAACCCCCACCCATTGACGCCTTCTCTCCGCCCTCTGTGTGCCTTAACACCGCCAGTGATGTTATCGCGTGGAACGTAATGTTATCGCACGATAATGTTGCGTTATTGCATGATAATGTTACGCATCACATGATAACATCGCCACTGTGCCGTTAGCGCCATTTAGTAAAATACCCCTTAAACTTGGTATTGTACATTAAACAGGGACATTGATAAATTGGATTTTTCTGAGGCAATGGAGGGTTAAGTGACTTACCCAAGGTCACAAATAAATGAAATAAAGAAAGAAATAAATAGATGAATAAATAACTGTTTCTTGGAGCAGCTGGTTCATGAACCGACCAGAGGGGAAGCCATTTTGGACCTAGTCCTTAGTGGAACACCAGATCTGGTGCAAGAGATAAGGATGTTGGGCCACTTGGCAATAGTGATCATAACATGATCGTGTTTGATTTAATTAATGGAGGAGGGATGGTAAGGAAAACTACAGTACTACCTTTTAACTTTTGAAAAGGAGACTATTATAAAATGAGGAAAATAGTTAAGAAAAAAAACTAAAAGGAGCAGTTGCAAAGGTTAAAGATTTACATCAAGCTTGGGTGTTGTTTAAAAATATTATCTTGGAAGCCCAGACCAGCTGTATTCCACGCTTTAAGAAAAGTGGAAGGAAGTTCAAAAAACTGCCAGCATGGTTTAAAGGTGAGGTCAGAGAGGCTGTTGCCCAAAAATCATCTTTCAGGAAATGGAAAAATGAGCCAAATGACAAAAACTGGAAATATCACAAGCACTGGCAAGTTAGATGCAAGGCATTTATAAGGCAGGCAAAAAGAGAATTTGAGAAGAAGCTTGCTGTGGAAGCAAAAACACGTAATAAAGACTTTTTCAAGTACATTCGTAGCAAAAAACTGTGAGAGAGTCAGTTGGACCATTAAATGATAAAGGGGTGAAAGGGGCACCAAGAGGGGACAAGGCTATAGTGGAGAGACGAGGGCATACCATGAAGCTAGAAGGGGGTAAACTGAAAGGCAATGTCAGAAATACTTTTTCACTGAAAGGGTGGTGGATGCTTGGAATGCCCTCCCGATGGAAGTGGTGGGGGCCAATACAGTGACGGCATTCAAAGTGGCTTGGGACTAGACACAGTGGATCCCTTTATAGCAACAGGATAAAATCAAAATAATCATAACTCTCTTATATCTCAACAAATAGGGGTGATCTACACAGAGCGGTGGGTATACCCCTAAACAAAGGCATGGTGAAGGGTGACCTGCACGGAGCAGCAGAGGCACCTATTCTTACTGCCTGGTTGGGAAGACTAGATGGACCATACTGGTCTTTATTTGATGTCATAAACTATGTAACTATGTTACTATGTAAGACCAAACAAGCAACAAAAGTATCTGTAATACACAAGAGAACAAATGAACAGATACCAAGACTGGCAGGTCTTTCAGGTTTGGAAAACCCTCATTTATTGTCCCCTATGCGTTTCAGCCTCCCGGCCTTCCTCAGGGGGATGTATATTGAGGGAGCAAACCTCGAAAAAACATAATCAAAATTAAAACAAAAATTAAAAACAATATAATTAATAAAACCAAATGATAAATAAAATTATTAAATATAAAATCATATAAAAAAGAATTATAACCAAAGCTGCCACTAACATAGTAAATACACATAAAAGTCATAAGGTATGACATGTAGAAATATATCAAATGTTGTGTCAAAAAATATATAACCAAACATATGAATAGAAGTGAGATGAGGAGAACATATATAGACCATACAAATAATGTATCTTCTATTACCATTTATAATATTAATTAAAACATATAGGGGTATGTCCACTAAAGGGCGCTAAAGTGCACCCGGCGATAATGTGCAGGATGCCATAAAAGGAGTGGGCGTTCCGGTCTAAATGTAGCAAGGCGCGTTAACGTGCGATAATGTGCGCTGCTCACATTATCGCCTGATAAAGGGAGCAGCGCACATTAACGCGCAGTAATCCTAAGTAGGCGTGCTGACCTACAAATGCAACAACAAAGCTGTGGCACAATGGTTAATACACTGACTGATGTTACTGGGGTCATGGGTTTGATCCCCCAGTGTGCTTCCTGGCTGAGGCATCTCCCTTTACATTTAAGTAGTGTTTTTGAGGCATTTTATGTTTATTTTAATTAGTGCTGCCAGAAAACACACCCTCAGAGTGGTGTAACCCAAGGTGCCACATAAGGGACCCTATAAGGCACACCATAGGGCACATTATAAAGTGCACTGTCTGCCAAGGCAGTGGAGGAGTAGCCTAGTGGTTAGAACACTGGCTTGGTAACCAAGCAACCAGGGTTTAATTCCCACTAGCACTCCTTGTGGCCTTGGGTAAGTCACTTAACCCTCCATTGCCTCTGAAGAAAGGCCTGGAAATCTACTTCTGGTGACACTGCCAAGAAAACCCAGGAGCTTCTGGGTCACCCAGAGTCCAGACTGATTTGAAGGCACACATTGCAGTTTTGTCCACCAGGGCACCCTAATAATGTCCCCCTATAGGACACCTTATAAGGCACCCTAAGGTTACAGCACCTTTCTTTGCTGACAGCACTAATTTACATTAAAAACAGACAATGCCTCAGACAGCCCTATCAAATAACCCCACTGTGGGATCAAACCCATGACCTCTGGTTCTATAGACAGTGAAGTAACCAGTGGGCCACAGCTCTATAACTACTAACAAACATCTGGCTGGCTACAGAAGGACTGTAGGTCACCACACAAACTGTCTGCTGTGGTGACCAGGATAGGGTTAACCCACCCATACCCATGATGCACTGAACATGCAAATCAGCAGTCTACAGATGATCACAATATGGGGTATGCACCCCACAGCACCTCGGCCTGGTAGGGGGAACTGACCGTGTGCACCCCCACAGCACCTCAGCCTGGTAGGGGGAACTGACCGTGTGCACCCCTATAGCACCTCAGCCTGGTAGGGAGTCCTGACCATGTGTGTTACTGGCATAGAGTAGCTACAGACCGTCACCCTGAGGGTGACGTGGGGTCCCAACACTAGGTCCACAGCACCTTTCATGGCTGAAACAGGCCATGCTGCAGGTCCACATCAGTGCTAGTGTGTGTGATAGGTAGTTTCTGCGGATACATCTGTATTTCTCAGTCATGTCTAGCTCTTATGGGTTCTGATGCACCCAAAACAGTGCATATCCTGTGTTGGTGCCATGGTCACATGATGTAGATGTAGGTGTTTGGACCCATAGGCAGATTATGTACCACCACCCAACCCACCCCCTCTGGCTTAGGGTGGGAAACAGGATCTTCCACCAACAAATCCACATTCTACCTCCCTGCAATGGTGGCAGTAGAGGGGACCATCAACCCCGGTCCTACTCTGGAACAGACACCCTACAGGGCAGTCAATGCAGATCTGTACACATCCATAAGGCAAGGCAGACAGACAGAAGGCCTTGAAATGCTCAGCTGCCCCCCAACACTATCTGACATTCTCCAACAGCAAGCCTCCAGCCACTGCCCCCTGCAAGATGTTCCAGCCAGACACATACTAACTGCAGACAATCTGCTAGCTAGTCCATAGTGCATGTTCCTGGAAGAGATGCATGTACCCAGACCTGGGATGTTAGCATACACACCAAGCAGATAAATCAGTGATTGGTCCCCAAAAGAGAACCCATAAATATTACATGAAAGAAATACTGTACAGCACTATGGGGGAACCTAGCCATGCCGTGGTCACTGCTCAGTCAGGGTGAGAGTGACCTCCCAGCAGGACATGCTGTGGCCACCCTGTCCGTGCAGGTGGTGGCCGGGCACTACAATGTCCGAGCCATTGCCCTATGCCCTGTGCAGATGCATCCTGGCCAGGCTATACCCATGGTACCTTGCTCCTCATTATGCACGTTGGCAGGCCAATACTGGCAACAGTGCTAGCAGTGTGGGCTGTGGAGGGTGTTGGCAGCCACCACGCACTGGATAGATAGACACACACTCCCACACCTATGCCAGCATTGTGCAACTATAGAGGTGTTTGGCATCCCTGGCCACCGCACCAGTCCTGGGCACAGTGCAGGCACGACTATGGTACGCAATGCTGTTGGGGTCACTCCCCAGGGTGGTAAACACTGTCAGACACAAGACCTGTAACACACTCCACAGACATCAGAAAGGTTGCTGTGATGCAGCTCAATCAGAAAATTGTACTTAACTTCGGAATTGCTATCTGCCAGTAATCATAGCAATATTTTGATAGCCGTGTACCGTATTCCCAGGTTTAGGGTGGCATTGCTAAGGTATGCAAGTGCTAGTATTGGGAGATGCAGGCAGGGCCCAACATCCTGCCTCTCCAGGAGGCATTGGATAATGGAGCCTGTGGGTGTGGGTGTGTCTACCCCTGTTGGCTGCTGCTTTAGGGCAGAGGTTCCCAACTCCAGTCCTGGTGTGACAAACACTGTTCGGGTTTTCATGCTGTCCCTAATGAATATTTATTTATTTATTTTTATTTAACAATATTTCTAAACCGCCTTATCATAATAATCAAGGTGGTATCACAGCAAACAATCTGGTAGTGTGAGTGTGTTATACATGCAGTGAGGGTGAAAATTTAGTTGGGTGCGTGTTGTATTGTGTGCTAGATTGGTTTGAGCTATGTACAAAGTGGGCTATATACAGTGGTGCTAAAAACATTTTATATACATACAGTGTTAGGCGGTAACGTGTGCTGCTATACAGTCACTTAGGTTATGTGATGTGTCCATAGTGTTCTATGAACAGCATGGTTTTCAGCTGTTTTCTAAAGTCCTTGAGGTCTGTAGTTGCCCTCAAATCGTCCGGTAGTTTGTTCCATATTGTTGGAGCAGCCATGGAGAGTGCTCTGTCTGTTGTGTCCTTGCGTGTATGTTTGTATTCACTTGGGGTGCTGACTCGGTTGTGTGTTTGTTTTCTTCTAGGACGTGTGCTGGTGTCTGGTTGTATGAGGGTGTGCAGGCTGTTGGCTGATGTGTGCTGTTTTATCTTAAATAGGTTTATGATAGTTTTGTATTTGATGCGTGCACTGATCGGAAGCCAGTGTAAGTCTTTTAAGGTAGGTGTGATGTGCTCATGTCTTGCGGTTCCGGATATGATTCCTGCTGCGGTGTTTTGTGCCAGTTGGAGTGGTTTGATGGCTTGTTTCGGTAGTCCAAGGTATATCGGATTGCAGAAGTCCAGTAGTGGGGTTATCAGTGCTTGACAGACGGTACGGAAGTGTTCTGGGGCGAGGAGTGGTTTCAGTCTCCTGATGATTCGCATCTTGTAGTAGGTTTTTTTGTATTGTTTTGTCTATGTGTGGCTTGAGATTGAGTTTATTGTCCAGCGTAACCCCGAGGTATCTCACTTCTGACCTTATTGGTATAGTAGTGTTTTGTATCTTTAAATTTGGTGGGTGTATGAAGCTTTGGTTCCGAGTGATGATTAAAGCTTCTGTCTTGTTGTAGTTTATTGCGAGGTTGTTGTCTTGACACCAACTGGTCATTTGTGTAAGGCAGTCTGTTATCTTAGAGAAGTCCGGGTTGTCGATTGATATCGGGGTGTATATCATGATGTCGTCCGCATAAATTGTGTATTGAATGTTGTTCTCTTTCATGATGTTGCATATTGGTTGGATGTAGATGTTAAATAGGAGTGCTGAAAGCGCAGATCCTTGAGGTAGTCCTTGACAGACTTTTATGGGTCGGGAGGTGATGTTTCCCACATTGACCTGTAGCTGTCGTTCGGTTAGGTACGAGTGGAACCATTTCAGTGTGATACCGTGTATACCAGTGCTCTTTAGTCTTTCCAGGAGCGTGTTGTGGTCCACTGTGTCGAAGGCTGAGGAGATGTCAATGAAGATCATTATGATTCCATTCCTGGTGTTGTCAATTATTCTTAGGATGCTGTCGAAGAGGTAGATCAGTAGCGTTTCGACACCGTGGTTGGGACGAAATCCGTGTTGGTTGTCGTCGAGTGTTTCGTGTTTGTCGATGTGATCCTGAAGTTGTAGTTGAACCGTTTTTTCGATGACTTTTGCGAGGAAGGGTATGCTGGAGATTGGTCGGTATGCTGCTGGATCTTTTTGTCGAGAGTTGTTTTCTTTGTGATTGGTCTTACTGAGGCAAGTTTTAGTTGCTTTGGCATGAGTCCTTGAGTGAGTGAGTTGTGTACCATTTTATGTATGGTGGGGATGAGGCTTGATTTGGTGGCTTTGACCCATGACACTGGGCATGGGTCTGTAGGAGCGGTGCTTGTGTTGATTGTAGAGATGATGTGGGATATCTGTTCTGTTGAGGGTGAGGAGAATGTGCCCCAGGATTTGGAGTGTACGTCCGTCCTTGTGGTCCTACTAGGCGTTGTTTGTTCTGTGGAGTGAAATTTGTCTTTGATGTGGTCGGCGAATTTCTGTGGATCAACTTGTGCTTCCCCTTCTTTTGTTTGCTCTTTTGTGAGGATTTTTACTATTTCAAAAAGCTCTCTGGGTTTGTTGATGGAAGTATTTATCATGTTTGTGTGGAATTCCCTCTTTGATTGATTGATGTGTTCATTGTATTGCTTTTGCTTCGTTAGATAAAGATGCTGGTCGGCAGTTGTTTTGTTTTTTCTCCATCTCCGTTCAATCTTCCTGAGTTCCCTCTTTTCCTGTCGTATTTTTGCTGAGTACCATGGTTTGTTTTGTCTCTTGTTGTGGTGTTGTTTCTCGGTCCCACCATCGGATGGTTTGGCGGCGTTGGCTAAAATGCTGTTCCAGCTGGAAACTTGTTCCTCCAGGTCGTCTGTAGTAATGTTCAGGTGTTGTATTGTGTCCTGTATGAATTTGTCCTTGTCGAAACACTTGAATTGTCTTTGTGTGTGTGAGATGTTTGCTCTTTCGTTTGTCTGGTCCTCTTGTGACCGCAGCATTGTCTCGATTAAGTAGTGGTCAGACCATGGCACTGGGGTAATGGTGGGTGGAGAAATCAGGTCTCTTGATGTTAGGTAATTGGATGCGAATATGAGGTCTGGGGATGATCCCTGTCTGTGTGTTGGTGCATTGATTATTTGTGTGAATTGGAGTGAGGACATTGCTTGAAGGAAGGCCTCTGCATCTTTGACATTGGTGGACTTTAGGTTGAAGTCTCCAATCAGCAGCGCTGGTTTGTTGTTTGTTGTTATGGCACAGGCTTCTTCGAGTGTGAAGGCCAGTTCGTCGGGTGGAGCTCTGGGTGCTCTGTATGTTAGGCAGATTGCAATGCTCTTGTTCTTGATGGTAATTGTGTTACATTGTTGTGTATCGGTGAGGCTCTGTGTCTTGAACTTTAGTTTTGTTTTCGCTATTATCAGGACTCCTCCTCCACGCTTGTGGGTGCGTGGGCAGTTGTACGCTGAGTAGTTGTTTGGTACTAGTTGGTTGAGTAGTACATTGTCAGTCGGGTTGAGCCATGTCTCTGTGATGCATATTATGTCGGGCTGTCGCTCTTCAATGTGATCTACAAGCGTGTGTATCTTGTTGCAGACGGATCTGGCATTTATGAGCTCGATCATTGTTGTCTTTGTTGAGGAGGTTGCTATTACAAGTGCTTCCTTTGTGCAGGTGTGGGAGTTTGATTTGTGTCTGTTTGGTCGCTTTGCCTGGGAGGTTCTGAGTGTCTCTTTGTATGTGTGCTGTGGTTCTAAATGTGGCAATTCAGTTGGTGGGTGCCATGTTGTGTTTGCTTGTGGGTGGTGGAGGTGTGTGGTTGGTGGGAAGAGTTGTGTGACGAGTAGGTAGAGTGGGAAGAAGTATGTGGCGTGCATGTTGGTTTTTTGTGATGTTCTGTTAAGGTGATGCCTGTTTTCTTAAGTCTTCGTCTGTTGGCTGTTTGGAGAGAGCTGTATCTGGTGCGATAGCCTGTCTCATGGAGGGGGAGCCGGATCTGTGTAGGGCGTCTTGATGCGGGAGCCTGTCCCGTGGAGGGAGCCTGTCCCGTGGAGGGCGCCTTGGAATTTGTCCCGTGGAGGGAGCCTGTCCCGTGGAGGGCGAGCCGGATCTGTGTAGGGTGTCTTGGTGCGGGAGCCTGTCCCGTGGAGGGCGAGCTGGATCTGCGTAGGGCGTCTTGATGCGGGAGCCTGTCCCGTGGAGGGAGCCTGTCCCATGGAGGGCGCCTTGGAATTTGTCCCGTGGAGGGAGCCTGTCCCGTGGAGGGCGAGCCGGGTCTGCGTAGGGCGTCTTGATGCGGGAGCCTGTCCCGTGGAGGGAGCCTGTCCTGTGGAGGGCGAGCCGGGTCTGCGTAGTGCGTCTTGATGCGGGAGGCTGTCCTGTGGGGGGAGCTTGTCCCATGGAGGGCGAGCCGGATCTGCGTAGGGCGTCTTGATGCGGGAGCCTGTCCCGTGGAGGGAGCCTGTCCCGTGGAGGGCGAGCCGGATCTGTGTAGGGTGTCTTGGTGCGGGATCCTGTCCCGTGGAGGGAGCCTGACCCGCGGCGGGAGGGCCGGATCTACTGGGGTGTGTGTAGTGGAGGTGTGAGCTTGGTGGTGGGGAATGTGTGATGTACTGTGAGAGTTCTACTTGCAGTTCTGACGTCCTTCGCCTCGGTCTACTCCTTGCTGGGTTCTCCTGTGATGCTGTCGGCACTGCTGTTTATTTTGGTTGTTTCTTGCTGCTTGGCTTCGTGCCTCGCCTGTGGTTCCGGAGTGGTGAGGTTTTTTCCTTGCAGAGTCGGTGTGGTCGTTGATCTTCGGTTCGGTGGTGGAGGTGTCTGTTGGACATAGCGTGGCTTTTCGGGGAGGAGGAAATGTTGGTTGGTTGCATTCTTTGTGCGCCTCTGTGCCGCGCCTAAGGGCCACGCCAAAGGGCCCTCTGGCGAGGCCCTCAGGTGTGGGCCCACCAGGCGCGGGTGCGCCCGCGAGTGACGTCGCTTTTATGCAGGCGGGCCGCTTTTCCCCTCCTCTCCCACTGCCCGGAATGAGCAGGAGCACCGTGGGGGGAGTTGCTCTGTCGGCGGCAGCAGTGGCTCCCTCCGGAGGCGAGGGACGCCGCTTTTATGCAGGCGGGCCGCTTTTCTCCTCCTCTCCCACTGCTCGGATTGGGCAGGAGCACCGTGGGTGGAGTTGCTCTGTCAGCGGCAGCAGCGGCTCCCTCCGGAGGCGAGGGACGCCGCTTTTATGCAGGCGGGCCGCTTTTCCCCTCCTCTCCCACTGCCCGGATTGGGCAGGAGCACTGTGGGGGGAGTTGCTCTGTCGGCGGCAGCAGCGGCTCCCTCCGGAGGCGAGGGACGCCGCTTTTATGCAGGCGGGCCGCTTTTCCCCTCCTCTCCCACTGCCCGGATTGGGCAGGAGCACCGTGGGGGGAGTTGCTCTGTCGGCGGCAGCAGCGGCTCCCTCCGGAGGCGAGGGACGCCGCTTTTATGCAGGCGGGCCGCTTTTCCCCTCCTCTCCCACTGCCCGGATTTGGCAGGAGCACCGTGGGGGGAGTTGCTCTGTCGGCGGCAGCATATGCTCTGTCGGCGGCAGAATATGCATGAGATACATCTGCATACCATGGGGGCGGCGCATAGAAATGCAGCACAGGCATCTTTTAGAGGCAGCATGGAACCTGAATGGTGTTTGGCCCTCCAGGACTGCATTTGGGAGACTCAGCTCTAGGTAATGTGCATGTTTATGGTGTCTGTGCTCTGTAGGGTAAAATGTAGGTGGTTTGGGCATGTTTACGTCATCTGCAATAAAGATTCTGTCTATATTAGCATGTTTTAGTAGTGGGTAAAATATGGTGACTGGGTTGGCAGTAACCACAGCTGGGACTTGAACTTGTGACCTTCTGCTCCAGAAGGCCCTGGAAGTACAAACTGCACCACACTCTTGCCACAGAGAGGGTGTGTTCCCTGGGGATACCATGACTGTTCGTCAGACAGGGCCTGTCTGTTGCAGTGCATGGCACCTACCTACACAGGGCTAGGCCATGGTCTGCTCTGGGCAGCTGCCACTTCCCCCTCCACCACCAGTACCCCTCCGCCACCATGCTAACATGTCCTTATATTAGAGACAGCATGAAACCTGAATGATGTTTGGTCTTCCAGGACTGCATTTGGGAAACTCTGCTCTAGGTATTGCACATGTCTATGGGGTCTGTGATCTGTAGGGTAAAATATAGGCATTTCTGGCATGTTTATGTTATCTTCAATAAAGGTTCCCTCTTTATTACCATGGTTTAGTACTGAGTAAAATATGGGGACTGGGCTGGTGGGAGCCACAGCTGGGAGTTTAACCTGTGACCTTCTGCTCCAGAACAGCCTGGCTGTGCATACTGCACCACACTGTTGCAACAGAGGCAGTTCATTCCCTGGGGATACCATGACTGTTTGTCAGACAGGGCCTGTCTGTTGCAGTGCATGGCACCCACCTACACAGGGCTAGGCCACGGTCTGCTGTGGGCAGCTGCCATTGCCCCCTCCACCACCAGTATCCCTCTGCCACTATGCTGACATGCCCTTCTGCTGGTAGTGCTGGTGGAGCGCAGTCTCAGGCCATCCAGTGTGCGGGTAGGTGGCTGCATATGGTGCGGGTTCTGGGGTAGGGGTGCCTGCATAGCTGTCCACGCTTCCCCCAGCACTGCATGCTAATGTTCCGTGCCCTTGGGGGTACCTGCTGGGTACTATCCCCTGTGACACTGTGGGAAGCACACTCATGCCCATGTTGGGCCCTCAGCAGTTGCTGTCTGGCTGCTCTACTGTTTCAGCATTCCTATGGGCCAGCTAGGCATCACCCTAGTCCGCACTGTGGCCCAGCTGCACCACAGCATGTGCTGCCTGCAGCCCTCTGTGTATCCTTTTCAAGCATCTGTCCAGTTGCCCATTCCGACATGCCCACCCTGCTATTGCAGAACATGTGCACTCCATAGGAAACCTGGCCAATGGAGTCGGAAAACCTGTTCAGCGCAATTTCACTGTGAGCTCATTCACCTTGTAAGGGGACGGAGCATAGACCCTTCCAAAATTCATATCTTTTTTTTGGAGCTTTCTTGGGATTGTTTTTTGATGTTTCCCATTGATATCACTATTGCCCAGCTTGGTTATGTTTTTTTTACATTTTCTTCTGTTCATTTTCAATGTTTATTTGCCCTTTTGTTCCGTGCACATGTATCACACTTATCACTTTTTGCTGGTTTCCCTGGTTTTGCTGTACATTGCTGACGTAAATGGTTTCTTTTCACTTTAAATCGGCTCTAATGCCAGGGTTTCACTGGCGTTAGTTTTGAGCCTCGGATTTCACAGCGTTAGTGTGCGGGGAGCCTCTTCCCTCCCACTCTCCACCCATTGACCCTCTCTCTCCGCCCCTGGGGAGCCTTCCTCCGCCCCTGGGAGCCTTCCTCTGCCCTCCGGGAGCCTTTCTCCGCCTTCAGCGCTCGTTTGCACCGCTGCACGCGTTATCATGCAATAAGGTACCTTATCACCCAGTAACGCACCTTCATCTGGCGATAAGGTACCTTATCGCCCGATAACGTCGCCGGGCGCACATTACGACGGTTTAGTAAACATACCCCATAGACAGGAGTAGGGTAAAAAACATGAATAAAAGATATAAATATAACAATCGATACCTTTTGTAAAAACCTTCTGTCAGACAAAAGGCATAAGCCACTGAAATAAATAAGTATAAAGTAAATTGAACATAAATAGTGTTGTTATTAACTAATATTAATGAATAAATACATAAATAAATGACATATATAGTTATATAAAATATGAACTGATTAAAAGTAAATACATAACTAAACCACAAGATAAGAGTGTTCATATGAATTAAGAACATTAAAAGGTTCATGTATATTAAAAAGCATAAAATTATGACACAGTCATGTAAAAAAAATGAAATAATACATAAATAAATAATAAGAAGAACTGGGCCAAGCCTCAAAAGGATTCCCATATAATGTTTTTTTAAAAGAAGAAGAAGAAGCGCACATCAATCTGACATATCTAAATCATCATTCCAACAGGAGAAAAAGTATAGGGAGAAACTTTCTCGTGTAATGCAAGGATTGTGTGAGAGGGAACACTGTCATGTGATTCCAAAAAGAATAAAAAAGCAACCATTAATGACTGTAAAGCCATATGTGTTAAAAACCAAAAAGATGGAACTGTGTAACGTGAACATTATCCGAATGTCAAACATGAGAGCACCTTCCTAAGTATAACGTTTAAAAAACTTTATTTAAACAACATTTGTATGCCGATCCAAAATAAAACTTTTGTTCATTACACAAAAGGAGGACAAATACTGCAATATCCATAACATTGATTCCTAAAAAAACTTGTTTTTGAAGAAATCTTTCTTTCTCCAACGCCCGTAAAAAACGAATCAGCTATATCAGCTAAAAAATCATCCTGGTGAAAGAACTGACTTAAATTAAAAGCTTATGCAAAAAGGAACAATGTCTCATAAAAGTAAGACACCATCAAAATTAAGCATAGTGAAGAAATTATATATAAAACTGTCAAAGGATCTTTTTCCAAAAAGGAGACAACCAGTCTCACTGTGTATTTGTACCTGTGCGTGCACAGAAAAAGAATAACTACATTTTCTGCATGTAACGTCATTTTTCTGCCTACAGAACATGTTGTATGATTCTTGTTAACCGTTTTAAATAAACTAAAGAAATCTTTTGCATAATGAAAGGGGAAGAGAGTTATCTTGCCATATGCAAGCATGGCAGTGTAAAGGGACAATTACACTCATTGCATATAACGGTGTTTTACCGCTACCGGAGCATATTATATTCTTCTTGTCAACAGTTTTAAATATGTGGTAACTACATTCTCTGCATGTAACGTCATTTTTCTGTCTACAGAACATATTATATAATTTTTGTTAACTGTTTTAAAAAATCTAAAGAAATCTTTTACCTAATGAAAGGTGAAGAAAGCTATCTTGCTGTATGCAAGCATGGCAGTTTAAAAGGACAATTGTTCTTATTGCATATAACGGCATTTTACAGCTACTGGAGCATATTATATTCTGCTTGTCAACGGTTTTAAATATGTAAAGACATTTTTTTCAGAAAAAGAAAACTATCTTACCAGTTTCCGTGGTTTTGTAAACAAAGCAGTGTAGAGGAGTAAGATGACTACGTTGCTTCCTTATAATGGCATTTTCCCGCCAAACGTGAGTGAAAGGTCATCCGCTTGCAGTAATAGCAAAGTGCAAAAATGAAGAACAAAATTTTTTTTATGATTATATGAAAGAAGTATTAACTAATGGTATGTGAATTAAATAGGGAAAGAGGGAGGAAGAAAGAGAGAGGGAGGAGGGGGGGGAGGGGTGTGGTGGGAAAAAAGGGGGGAAAGCAGGGAGAGGGGGAGGGAGGGGGAAGGAGGAAAGGGGGAAGGGGAGAAGGGGGGAAGTGGGGAGGGGAAAAAGGGGAAATGAGAAGGGAAAGGGGGAGAAGGAAGGGAGAAGGGGAGGGGGAAGGGGGAGAGAAAAGGGAAAGAGGGGAGAGGAGAAGGGGGAGAGGGAAAGAGGAGGTGGGAAGTTGAAGGAGGGAAAGAGAGGGGGGAATATGAGATTGCAGCCCTGCTATTAGTGACACCTGAAGATTGGAGGATGGCCAATGTAACACCAGTTTTTAAAAAAGGGTTCCATGGATGATCCTGGAAACTACAGACTGGTGAGCCTGACTTCAGTACCGGGAAAAATGGTAGAAACCATTATAAAGAACAAAATTAATGGACATGTAGATAGTGCGACGCCTCCAGTTGGGCCCAAGGGCTTACAAGCTGGAAACGGCCTTATATGTCCTCCTTGAATAAAGTTCCCTTTGTTGTCACCAGAGTATTCTGGGACTTGTAGTGCTTTTTACTCTTGAAGGACAAATGTAGTTGAGTTGGTGGTTTTAAGGCAGCAAGAAAATTTATTGTGGGGATTTCCAGGGCATTCAAAGTTCAGTACACAACAAAGGCAGAAGGATACATCTCCAACATAAAGATGAAATCAGGATAATGAGAATGACGTAACAAAACCTTTTCCACTATTCAGCTGTTCTGCTTCTCACACACACTCACACCGAGGACTGCCTGTGGTCAGTTAACAGCAACACAAGCAAACTTATAACAGCTGTGTTTTTTTCTTTTGAAAGCAAACACTTCTTCACAGCACTGCTTCTTAACTTCAGCAAGTAATAAAACTCAGTGAAACACAGAATTAGCTTTCTTTAGCTCAAAGCAGGAACTGCCCTTATTTCCTATACGGTTTCACAGATTCTCAGTTCTATTCAACACTGCAGAATCTTCTCTTAAAGATAAAGAACAGTCCATTGGAATGGGGTCACATTCACAATTAGGCAAACAAGAATCTACTTGCATTCCTTCAATAGCATCAGGGCAAACAGTATCTCTCTCAGGATTATAAGCCTTCTCAAACTTTCTCTCTTTCAAGAACTCCTGGAATTGGTTCCACAGCAATTCAGCTTGTACAGGCACCTTTACATTAGGGGAGTGAACCTTTTCCTCAGAAAACAGCTTTCTTAATGCTTCTAGCTTTGGAGTTTCAAAGGCTGTGGTTTTATCAGGGCTATGTCTTTTCTCATATGAAAAACTCTCTACCCACTTCTTAACAGTAGACGGTGAGGACTCAGCTTCCTGACCTTTAGAACTGCCAAATTGCCTCTCTGCTGAATTATCAGTAATGAAACTGCTGGCTTTACCTTGGGGATGTTTCCTCAGACAAATGCTGCTTTCTTTACTCCTGGGTTCCTCCAGGCTCTGAAATGCAGGCTCCTTATGTCCTTCTCCAGTCCCTCTAAGATAGCTGCTTCCTTGGGAGATTTCCTCTGGCTTTCTCCTCCAGCTAAGCACAGCTTCAGCTTCTCTCTCTCCTCTCTCACCTTTCCAACTCCAACAGCTGTTCCTATTCCTTTCTCCATGTCCACCTCTCCTCCGTTCACCTGTGCCTCTGCCTTCTGTTGCTGTCTCTGTATCTGTACCTCCTGTGCCTGTCTCTGTGTTCCTTGAGTCAGTGCTTCTTCCCTTGACTCTCTCTCTGTCCCTTGAGTCAGTGCTTCTTCCATTGACTCTTCCTGTGTCTGTGTGTAAATCTAACTTGCTCTGCTCTGCTCGTGGTTTTAAACACCGTTGCCTGCTGGGCATTCCCTGTTCTCTGCACCTGTGTGACCAATCAGCAGGGAAGCCTGTCTCCACCACTGAGCTAGGGCGTGGCCTGACTTTAGCAGGGAGTTGACTTTTCCCCTTATCTGGCTTGTAATTCCCCTGCACGTGTGCACTGCCATTCACTTCGAAGGCAAAATCAGGATTTTCTTCAAGTTCCATATCTTCCAGAGAGCTTTCATCACTACAATAGTCATAGTTTAATGGGAGACAGCCAACATGGCTTTAGACAAGGAAGATCTTGTCTTACTAATCTATTATGTTTTTTTTGAAGGTGTGAATAAACAGGTAGACAAAGGTGAGTTGGTTGATATAGTGTATATGGACTTTCAGAAAGCCTTTGAAAAGGTCCCTCATTACAGACTTTTGGCAAAACTAAAAAGTCATGGGGTAGGAGGCAGTGTATTATTGTGGATCAGGAAATCGTTAAAAGATAGAAAGCAGAGGGTAGGGCTAAATGGCCAATTTTCCCAATGGAGAAAGGAGAATAGTGGAGTACTCCAGGGATCTGTGCTGGGTCCACTGCTTTTTAACATATTCATAAATTACCTGGAAATGGGAATAATGAGTGAGGTTATCAAATTTGCAGATGACATAAAACTATTTAAAGTTGTTAAAACCCATGAGGATTGTGGAAAATTTCAAGAAGATCTTGATAAATAGGAAGACTGGACATCCAAAGGCAGATGAAATTTAATGTGGACAAGTGCAAAGTTATGCACCTAGGAAAGGACAACCCAAACTAAAGTTACACAATGCAAGGTTCCACATTAGAAACCACCACCCAGGAAAAAGTTTTAGGTGTCATCGTTGATAACATGTTAAAACCCTACACCCAGTGTGCAGCGGCAGCCAAGAGAGCAAATACAATACTAGGTATCATAAGGAAAGGAATGGAAAATAAAACAAAGGATATTATAATACCTCTGTATCGTTCCATGGTGCGACCACACCTTGAATATTTTATGCAATTCTGGTCACTGTATCTTAAAAATGATATAGAGTTATTAGAAAAGGTACAGAGAAGAGCAACCAAAATGGTAAAGGGAATGGAAGGATACCCCTATGTAGAGAGGCTAAAAAGGTTAGGGCTCTTCAACCTTGAAAAGAGACGACTGAGGGGAAATATGATAGAGGTCTATAAATTAATGAATGTAGTGGAATGGGCAAAAGTAGATCGATTGTCTAAATCATCAGAATATAGAAAGACTAGGTGACATGCAATGAAGCTACAGGGTAACCTATTTAAGACTAAAATAGAAAATATTTTTTCACTCAACATGTAATCAAACTCTGGAATTTGTTATTGGAGGATCTAGTAAAAGCTGTTAGTGTAGCTGGGTTTAAAAAAGGTTTGGACAAGTTTCTGGAGGAAAGGTCCATAAACCATTATTAAAAGGGACCCAGGATATCACTGCCTGACCCAATACAAGCATTGTTCAACCTGTGTCTTTTGGGGAAACTGCTAGGTACTTATAACCTAGATTGGCTACTGTTGGAAATAGGATACTGGGCTTGATGGGCCTTGGTCTGACCCAGTATGGCATATCTTATGTTCTTATGTTCTTACACAGTTAGTGGGGTACAACAGAGCCCCTGATATACCACACACACAACCACAACTGCATATAACAATATAAAGCCTCTTTTGTCACCACCATGGTGTATGCAGCACTGAGCTGACACATCAGAAAGATGGTGCCTGTTCTACCAAGTGCAACAAGCCAGCCAAGACAGATAACACAATTGCCAAGGACAAGGAGATGCGTAGGGAAATGCTGAGGTGGTACATAGGGTTCCAAGTGGAACAGTAGCACCAATTCTCCTCACAGAGAGGTGCTTACTGCCTGTATGTGAGAAGAGCATGAGAGAATGCCTGGTGCAATAACAAAGAAAGGATGAAATGGAGCAGCAATGTGGCAGGGTCCAAGGCTGGATGTGGCTGCAGAAGACTAGGGCACAGATATAAGGTAGATGCCTGCGAGGTGGAACTTCTGAGGAGGGGGTGTTGGGAATGTTGAGAGGGAAGATTTACTTAGGAGAAGCAGTAGATATGCAGTAAGAGGTCTAAAGGAGACAATGTCCAGTATCATGGTAAAGGAGATGCTGTGAGGTAAGATACTTCAGCAGAGGGGGCAGATCAGCATTGTGTGGTCATCAGATGATACACAGCATGGCTGAAGTATTAAGTGATGGAAGGGTGGAGGGATGAGTCTGGGAGATACCACCTAATAGGATGCTGCAATAGTGCAGATGGGAGGTGCACAAAATGTTGATAAGTAATGTCACAGTGTGCAGTGAAAGGAATGGGCAGCAGTGTGCCAATGCGAGAGCGAGAGAAGCCCCAGGTTGAACCTGTCAATAGACTGATGACTGTGAATGAGACAGTGGTATCAGGGATCAGGACACTGATGTGGAATGGCAAAACTGGGATGAGTGAGCAGTCCCCCACAGATATCAGGTAGGAAGGGATGATAGTGGGAGGTGGCTGCAAGGTGCTTGGCAAGGGGACACATCTGAAGCAGTTGCAGAGATTGAGGCCACTGAGATGCCCAGCCAGCAATATCTGAAAAACTGCCAGGGAAATGGGTCTGGTGACATGGAGACATGTCAGGCATGGACCATGAATGTACATCAGTCAGGGATGGAGGACTGAGATGGAAGCACTGAGGACTCTGGACCATGACACAGGGAGAAAAACTGAGAGGGAGCAGGTGAGAAGAGTGGAAACAATAGAACAAACATAGAATGTGAAATGCCAGAGCCAAGAAGACAACCAGAACCCAACAGAGCTCCAATGTGCCAATGAAGACAGAGTGGGTAGGCCATGGTGTGGCTCCACTGTGCCATAAGCAGCAGATATGTGCCTACTGTTGGGATGTGGGTACAGATGTCTGCATCTATGACACATGCATAGGTTCAGATGACCTTGCCACAACTCACATCTGGGGACTGCAGATGAGTGAACCCTGAACGCAGGACAGGCACAAGCTAGTGAGTGATAGTAACCCTCTGAAAGCAAGGGTGCT
Organism: Ichthyophis bannanicus; assembly: GCA_033557465.1. Taxonomy (NCBI): domain Eukaryota; kingdom Metazoa; phylum Chordata; class Amphibia; order Gymnophiona; family Ichthyophiidae; genus Ichthyophis; species Ichthyophis bannanicus. The sequence continues at coordinate 1,142,140,638 of CM066032.1, forward strand.
GTTTTTTGCCCATTCATCATATTTCATGACTGCTATCCCCGTTTTCTGGGGCCACCGCCCTTCCCCTGTTTCTCTTCCACCAATTGGAACTGTTGCCTGTAATGTCCAGAACCTCCTCCTCTGTCAGCCCAGTCAGCCACCCCCTCCACCACCTATGTCTTCTTCTTCAATTACGTCACTTCTGACTGTGTCATTTGCTCTCTTGAACTGTCAGTCCCTGCGCACCAAGACTCATTTGGTACACGAACTTTTGATCCAGCATTCACTAGATGCATTCTTTCTCACGAAATCCTGGCTCCGCGAGGGAGAGGACGACCTTCTCCACCGATGTCTCCCCCCTGGTTACACTGCTTTCCATACCCCCCGGTTGCATCAGTCAGGGGGGAGTGGGTGTGGCAGTTATTCACCGGACATCCCTCCCTTTTGCTCTTATCCCACCTTCTCCGTGCTATCCTGAATCCCTTCTGTTCCATTTAATGTCCTCCACCCCTATATATTTTTCCCTTCTTTATGCCCCTCCCTCCCTACCTCCTGATCTTTGGGACTCTCTTCTTCTTTCCCTCTCTGAAACAGCTCTCCTGTCCCCTCACCTTGTAGTCCTGGGAGATTTTAATGTCCACCTCGACTCCCAGACAAGATCACGTGATAGAGTTATTCTTTCCCTTTTCAATGATCTATGCCTCACCCAACATGTGGACTGTCCCACTCATGCTTCAGGGCATACCCTCGACCTTATTCTTACCCCTGATTCTTCACCATTTCTGCCATCAAATGTTTTACCACTTCTCCTCCCTTGGTCAGATCATAGCTGTGTTTTTTTTCTCCTTTCCCCTTCTCTCTGCACAGGTATCCAACCTCCCAAACACAGGACCTCACTCTCAGACACTAAAACGTCATATTACTCCTGCTACCCTACAGCTTTTCCCCTAGTCGACTCCCTCCTTCCTCCTGAGTTTTCCTCTTTTCCCGTGAATCAGCAGGTTGACATTTGGACCTCCACCCTTGCCTCTACTCTTGACTCCATTGCACCTCTCCGCCCCATCTCCCCTTGCCCTTCCTCACACCACCCCTGTAATCACCCAGGCTTGTATTTGCAACGTTCCTATCTTTGACGTGCAGTGCGGTCATGGCGCGAACACCCCTCTGATGTCTCTCTCTCCATCTTTTGTCATGCGCAACAACTCTATCATTCCATGTTAACTACCGCTAAACAAACATACTACTCAAACCTTATTACTTCTTCCTCTAACTCTTCCCGACACCTCTATCAGGTTCTTAATTTTCTTTCCTCATCTACCACCTCCTCCTCTCCCTCCTCAGTATCTCCTTCTCCAGCCCACAGCCCAACCACACTCACCACTTTCTTCTCAGACAAGATTCAGTCCCTCCGCTCCTCATTTGATCCCTGCCCTGCTCCCCTCTCCCCCCTGCTCCTTTCACTCCAGTTCTTGCTTGCTCTCCTCCACCCTCACACATTTTCTCTCACACATGGTCTAAGTTTTGATCTGTCACTTCTACTGAACTTGTCAAGGCAATTTCTATCTCCCACAAGACCACTTGCCCTCTTGATTCACTCCCTTCCTCTTGGCTCCTTGACCCCTCACTCATACTCATTCCCTACATTCTCATCATACTCAACTCTAGCCTCACTTCTGGTTGTTTTCCCACTAGTTGGAAGCATGCTTTGGTCCACCCTCTTCTTAAAAAAGCAAACCTTGACCCCACTGTCTCCACAAACTGACATCCTGTTTCCAACCTTCCCTTTCTGTCAAAGATTCTCGAAAAACTTGTTTTCCAGCAACTCACCTCACAACTCGATTCCACCCTTTCACTACACCCCCTTCAATCTGGATTTCGGACCGGTTACAGTACTGAAACCATCATCTTGGCACTCCTCAGTGTAATACACTGTTCTCACGATAGTGGTGATGTATCTATCGCTGTTTCTTTGGACCTCTCCGCTGCATTTGATGTTGTTGATCACCGCACCCTCCTTACTTGTCTATCTAACCTCGGAATTCATGGCACTGTTCTTCAGTGGTTTCGGTCTTTTCTTTCATCTCTCACTTTTGCCATTTGATCAGGATCCAACACCTCCCCCTCCTTTCCTTTGCACTGTGGTGTCCCTCAGGGCTTCATTCTTGCTCCCCTCCTCTTTAATGTTTTCCTTGCTCCCCTTGCCCTGCTTATACAACAGGCTGGAATATCTGCCTATTTCTTCGCGGACGATATTCTTCTGGTTCATCATACAAGTCCCTCCGCCCCGGATCTCTCTGCTCTCAAAACTTGTCTTGCCTCCATTTCTGACTGGTTTAACAGTAACTTCCTTCATGTCAACCCCTCTAAGTCAGCTGCTATTTGGTTTACTTTTGGTGCCCCCTCCCCTAACTTGGTGCCCCTTATGTCCACCTTTCCGATTCCTCTGGTCCCCACTCTTCATTACCTTGGTGTTACCCTTGATTCCTCACTTTCATTTCACCAACACATCTCTACACTCGTGCATAGCTCCTTCTTTCGTCTTCGCAGAATTCAGGCCGTTCAATCACTTCTTCCTTCTTCATCCCTCACTACCCTTGTCCTGTCACTGGTGATAACTCGGATTGATTACACAGGTACACTACCAAAAAACTGCCTCCAGTTTTGCAACTGATTCCTATAGATTTTGGGGTGCTGAATCCAGAAAAAATAGCCAAAATGTTCCATCACGTCACGTTTTCTTGCAAAATTAGATTTCTTACCCATATAAGGAATGTTCACATAATTTTTTTAGCCGACTGCAGTTTATTTTCTTGGCCCAAAATAGAGGTTGTAATGGTTAACTAACTAGAAACACTCCCTCATGATATTTTAGAGTGTTTTGTATTCATTTTATACATTAACAGGACAATTGGGAGGCGGGGGGCTAAATCCAGTACTCGCGCTGGCGCATGTTCTTTCCTGTTCGCCTCGCCTCGTTCGCTCGCTCAAACACGGTGGTTGCGACATGAACGTTCCTGTCAAATTTCAGTTTCTTGCAAGTTCATTATTACCTTTTGTTTGCTCAGTTGTAATCCAGCTTTATTCCGAAGTGGTTCACTACAGTTGTAGTTTGCAGTGCTGTGTATTTGTGATGGCTTGCAGAGCCAGAGGTTGCATCAACTCTCCGGACAGTTTTTGTTTTATTTGTGGGGAATATACCGTGAAAAAGCGGCAGAGGAACATTTCTGCATTTATTAAAAAAGTATATTTCGCCTATTTCGGTTTGAAGTTAGGCGATCAAGACAAACCGTGGGCTCCTCACAAAGTGTGCAAGACATGTGAGGAAGATCTACGCTTATGGATGAAAGGTAAAAAACAAGCATTTCGTTTCGGAATACCTATGATGTGGCGTGAACAAAGAGACCACAGCAGTGACTGCTATTTTTGCTCTTGCATTGTGAAGGGATACAACTTAAAAAATAAGAACGTAATAAATTACCCCAACCTTCCCTCAGCAATTAGGCCTATGCCTCATAGCAACGAAGTACCTGTGCCTGAACCACCAAAATCTTTGGATCATATTTGTGTGGACGGTTCTGATCATGGTGAGACTTATCAGATGGCTTTTCCCGATGAGTCCAGTACTTCCGAGTTTGAAACTGAACCAGATCCGAAACCTGAACTTTTCTCTCAAACTGAATTGAATGATTTAGTCCGGGATTTAGGACTCCCAAAAGATGCTGCCCAACTGCTAGGTTCTCGGCTTAAACAGAAAAATCTATTGTCACCAGGAACAACTTTTTATTCATACCGCAACCGCGAGACACAATTTTTGAAGTATTTCAGCAAAGAGGAAGATCTGGTATTTTGCAACAATATATACGGAGTGATGGAAAAGTTTAAACTCAAGTATGATCCTGCTGAATGGCGGCTGTTCATTGATTCGTCAAAAGACAGCATAAAAGGTGTTCTTCTTCATAATGGCAACACATTCGCTTCAGTTCCTATTGCTCACTCTGTTATTCTCCAAGAAAAATACGAGAATTTGGCCCTGATTCTTCAGAAGATTCGTTATGATGAGCATAATTGGATGATTTGTGGAGACTTTAAAATTCTATCCATGCTATTAGGGCAGCAATCCGGTTTCACCAAATATCCCTGCTTCCTTTGCTTGTGGGATAGCCGGGCCCGCGACCTACACTGGGGGAAAAAAGACTGGCCAATTCGGGAGTATTTGAGACCCGGTGAGAAAAATGTTCTTCATGAGAGCTTGGTACTTCGTGATAAAATTCTATTACCACCTCTCCACATTAAGTTAGGTCTCATTAAGCAATTCATCAAGTCCCTTCCAAAAGATGGTGAGTGCTTTCGGTACCTTTGCTCAAAGTTCCCCCGACTTTCTGAAGCAAAGCTAAAGGAAGGAGTGTTTGTTGGCCCTGATATAAGGAAACTCATTTCAGATGGAGCATTCACTGAAACGATGTCTGAGAAGGAAAAAGAAGCCTGGGATTCCTTCAAGGATGTTGTTCTCAAATTCTTGGGGAACAGGCGGGATGAGAACTATAAGGATATTGTTGCCAGTATGCTCAATGCCTTCAAAGAACAAGGCTGTAACATGAGCCTGAAAGTCCATTTCTTGCACTCCCATGTGAACTACTTTCCCGAAAACTTGGGGGCGTACAGTGAAGAACAAGGTGAAAGGTTTCACCAGGACATCAAGGACGCAGAGAGAAGGTACCAAGGAAGATGGAACACCACTATGATGGCTGATTTCTGCTGGTTGCTGCTGCGGGAAACCCCAGATGAAAAATACGCCAAGCAGCGCACCAAGAGAAGCATTCGGGGGAAGAAGAAACGGGCCCACCAGGAGATTGATTGACCCAAGAATGACTTTAAAATCTAAACTGTGTTGACAAATATCGTGTTTTTACTAAACTTTGAAATAAAAATTTGCTAGTTATTACCACAGTGTCGGATCTCATTTATTAGAATTTTATTTTCACACCATCGGGTGTTTGTCTTCATGTATTGCAATGGTGTGGTTTGCGTTTTCTATTCTTACATACATACCTGTACAACATTTTTTGCACATTTCTTTGCTTTGCTTTGTGTCTAACCTCGCTCTTATATGCTCAGTGTTTGTGCACATGTATGTGGCTGTTTTAAGTGCAGACAATTTTGCTACCATCACAGTGTGTTTTGTTGACATTACTCTATTCTTATGTGCTGCCTTGTTACAATTTTCTTTATTCTTATTTGAATAACTACTAAACAATTAGTATAAAGAATTCATCCAAGAAACTTTTATCTCGATCGCACTCAATCTGAAACGTTCACCTCAAACTGCTAACCCAATGTAGCAAACAATCTGTACGTGATGGAGCAAATTGGTTACCAGATTTGGATTCAGCGCACCAAAAAACGTAAAAATCAATCGAAACATTAGAGGCAGTTTAAAAAAAAATTTTTTTAGTGTACCTGTGTTATTGCAATTCACTCCTTGCAGGTCTTCCCCAATATCAGCTTCGATGACTTCAACTAATCCAGAACACGGCTGCCCATCTCCTCACTCACTCCTCTCCTCGGGATCATATTACCCCCTGTCTTCTTTCCCTTCATTGGCTCCCTATCAAAGTTTGATTTCTATATAAACCTCTCAGCATAACCCATAAAGTCCTTCACACCAGTACGACCCAGTACCTAGCTGACATAAACTACCTCCAGCCTACTTCCCGCCTACTTCTCTCCACGCACGGTAATCATCTTTTTCTCCCATCCCCTGCCCAGGCCCATCTTGAATCAACCCGTAATGCTGCTTTCTTCTTTGTGAGTCCCGCCCTTTGGAATTCCCTCCCTCACTCCCTCCGTATTGAATTATCTTTCTCCCGGTTCAAGGCCCTTCTCAAGACCCACCTCTACTGCCAGGCTTATGATCTTCCCACCCCATCCGATCATTCCACATTAAGATACTACTAAACAGACCCTTCATTTGCAATAACCTCAAGATCTAACTTGGTTAAAACTGATACAGCCCCCTTTCTTCCTCCAACCCTTACCCCTCCGTTATGTCTAATATTTGTGGTGTCATTTGTCCAGTGCTGTCCTTTGCTATCCTTCTTTCTCCTCTCTCTACTTGTTTTTCTATCAATTTGATGGTGTTCTTTTTCCTCCTTTGTTTTCAACAATTGCAACTTTTTATTGTAAACCGCAATGACACTTCGGTAATGGGTGGTATATAGCACAGTTACTTACCTGTAACAGGTGATCTCTGGGAACAGCAGGAATAAGTCTTCACATATGAGTACGCCGGTACCGATGGAGCCTGCGTGGGAATGCTCCCCAGCGTCCAAAAAGAAAGCTTTTGGGAGCATCCCACACGCATGCACACTGCCTTCCCGCCCATTCACTTCCCTCTCATCAGTTGGGTTTGTAGCTGAGACCGAAGGAGGGAAGTAGACAAACTAGAGAGAGAGAGAGAGAGAGAGAGAAAGAGAAACAACTCCTAGGGGAGGTGGGTGGGTTATGAAGACTTATTCCTGCTGTTCCCAGAGATCACCTGTTACAGGTAAGTAACTATGCTATCTCCAGGAACAAGCAGGAATGAGTCTTCACATATGGGGACTCCCAAGCTAGAGATGCCTGGAGGAGGTCCCAGCATGTTGCAAATCTAATAGATGGGCCATGCTATTTCCCAGAACCTCAGGCATCCAAGGGATGGAGGGTAGGAGTTGAATTAAAAAGGGGTGTGCTGTGGAACAGCTTGACTAAACAAGGCATATAGAGGGGAGTCCTTGTGTAGATCATAATGTTAGTAAAATACTGAATTCCAATTTTCTAATGTGGATCTTAGTCAAAAAGTATTGCAAAAGTATTTGTTGAGGCTAATATGGGTCTGGTGCTAAGAGCCGGTACATTATCCTCAAAGAAAATACCTCACTATGAAGTAGAGGAAATAAATTTTGCAATACAGGCAGAGGTGAGAAGCCTTAATGGCTAGAACTAATCCCAGAAGAAAAAACTGGGGGAGTTTAATGAGGTTGGACTTTGGATGAAAAGCTAAAGCTTCTGTAGGTCAAAGTTTGAAGCTCTTTGTCCTTGGAGCAGAATAAGGCTCTAGGAAAGAGAGGAGATAAATCTGACTGGTTTGCAGAAAAAGGATGGGTCTTTAAGACCCCTCTATCCAAATGAAAGAAAGAAACATTTGTATTATGCGATGTAGCCTCCAATTTCTTGAAGATCAGTAATGTCTTCCCTAAGTGATGTCACTTAGGATAATGACTTACATGAAGAGCTTCAGATGTAACGTAACCGGAGAGGTTATGGTGAAAAAAGGTAGTTTCTAATTACCATAGAAATTTGGTTGTCCATTTAAAACCCTATGGTATGCTGGAACAGCATTAATATAGACAGTAACAAATCTTTCAGAGTGAGATATGTGAAATTATATAAATATAAATATATATATATATATATTATATATATATATATATATATATATAATATATATATATAAATATAAATATATATATATAAAGAGAGACTCACTTAATAACAAGAAAGGGTAAGACCTGCTTGAGAATATGGATAGAGGATCCCTTACTGATTACACGTGGAAGAACCATGAAGAAGGTTACATGGAAATCAGTGGAATGTTCCTAGTCAGAAGGATAGGTCTAGATTTCTTTAAAAATTCTAGACTTTGAATAACCAGAAATGGAGATCTACCTGAAGGGGTGCAGAGAAATCCTTAGTCTTAAGGCAACAAGTCTGGATCCTTTTATAACTTCAGTGTGGAGAAAAAGACGCAATATAAGGGAATACCATATTTGCCCGTTTATGAGGGCAATATGAGTATAATGTGTTCTTTGTTCAGCATAAGCTCCAATGAAGTATTGGGAATTAGAAGGAATGCACTAGACAAGGATTGACTGCAGTGAAAAGAAATGCATCCCTGTTGGAAGAGTTCCACTGAAGATGTGGAACAACTCGGGGAAATAAGCAATTCTTTATGCTTTCACATGATCTAAGCCCTGGTTCGTTTTCCCTAAAAGGAAATTTTAAGGAAGATGGTAAGAGTAGGAAAAAAACGGTCATGTGGGAGCATGACTGGGCAAAGCCTTTTAACCATCTGGAAGTTACCCACCAGGAATGGCTCTGACGCTCTCTGGCAAAGGCCCATAGTTGTAGAGCTTTTTGTAGAATTGTAGAGAGCATGTTGTAGGTTGCTTAGGTGAGATCTGGCTGTTTAATTGCCAGTGTGCAACCTAATCTATTCTATTGGAGCCAAAAGAATTGAAGATGACTAAGAATAGTAGACAGGCCCGTTGCCTGCAACAATGAATTGTCCAAGTAGGTTTTGGAACCTCTCTTGGAATTATCTGTTATTAAGGCAGCAGAAGAGGTTAGGTCCTATAGATTGGAAAAGGACCGACAGACATAATTAGAAGTGATAAAACTCAATTATGGTTTGATAAGCTGTCTAAAAAGAAATATTTGAAAAGATTGCAAAGGGGAGAAACTCTGTATGGAAATCACTTACTGGAGTAGGTATTGAAGACAATCCTATGGCTTAAAAGGTAAGCCCTCCAGTCAAATAGTATCACTCTTAGAATGAAAGTTTCAACTAAGAGGGATAGAAAGTAATACAGAGTTGTGAAGACTTACAATTTGGTAAGTCTCTGAAAAAAAGTAAAGCTCCCCTGCAGTCAAAGGTATGAGATATCCTCATACAGGACAACTGTCAAGGTGAAGGGGAAAGCCTACCTTGTAATTAGTTGTTACTCCTCTTTTTGCTTTAAAAGGAGAGGAGAAGCCTGTTACCTGTAGGGCATGATTATCCTTAATAGCTATAAGAGCTAAAAGAATGGATTTCTCTTGGTAAGTGATTCATGCCTAAAGTCGAGGATTGAGGCAGTGTATCACTGACCTCTCAGTAAGGATGAGAAGAACTGTAAATGCTTCTGTTGTTAAGAAGTAGGTAGCGGTTCTGAAACTCAACAGGAAAAAGAGATTTAATGAATAAAATATCAGAAACCATGTGACTGCTGGGTTTGCTGAGCCTGTTGAGGCTTTGGTTTTCTTAGCCTGGTATGATGTTGCCCTTCTTTGGAAACATCTGCATGATGGGTAGAAGATGAATAAAACTTTTTCCCTTTAGGGGGATAAAGTTTGTTAGGAGATTTTTTACTAGCTGGGATAGAGGAAAGTTTTGACAATCCTCTGAAAGCAACAATATCAGTGTTTAACTGATTAGCTTGGAATAAAGCATCCTTGTTAAAGAGATTTTCACCAGTACAAGGAGTATTTCCCAGCCTTTCTTGTACCCATTTGTCCAAGTCTGAAGCTTGGAGCCAGGCCATGCGTCGTGCTCCTATGGCTATAGCAGAAGTTCTGCTAATAGACTCAAAATAGTCCAGGGAAGCACGATTAAGGAATTTGGAGACATTTTGAGCATGATTGACTAATATGAAAAAGTCTGCTCTTTTTTGTTCTTGAAGAAAAAGGTTCAAAAGCTCTAAGTTCTTTGTGACCTCTTCAAGAGATAATCCCATATAGAAAATATATGAGATAATTCTTGCTGAAAGCATGGATGCCTGGAAGCATCGACGTCCAAAGGCATCTAAAGTCCTAGACTCACGACCTGGCGGATAAGAAGAGTGCTTCTTTGCACTCTTAATACGCCTCATTGCTGATTCTACAACAATAGAATGATGAGGAAGTTGAGTCTTTTGAAAACCTGGAGAAGGTGGCACCTTGTAACATAGTAACATAGTAACATAGTAAATGACGGCAGATAAAGACCAGTATGGTCCATCTAGTCTGCCCAGCTTGTACATAGTGTCAAGTGTCTTAGAATGTGGGGATACCATTAAAGGAGTTTCCCACATTCTTAATAGTAGATCCTGTAAGATCTGATGCAAAGGAAGCATGATCACCTCCTTTTGAATCCAGGGGAGTTGCAGAGTCTCTGAATCCCCTGGTAGGGATTATTTACCAGGTATAGAAATGGCAAGTAACTTTGCCATATCAAGCAGAAAACTTGAAAAGAAATCTCCCCTGAGGAGGACCCTTTAAAATGAGGGGTAAAGGCTAGACTTGTTGAAAATTCAGCCTTGGTACCGATGGATTCATCCCAGTCATCGGGATCGAAGACTTGAAAGGATGAAGCATCGGATTTTCTTTAAAGTGATGTCTTCGGTACTGCCCGGGGTCGGTACCGAGACGAGTCGGTACCGAATCCTCCATGCTAGAGATCGATTCCAGGCTTGGCATCGAAGGAAGCAAGTCTGTCGAAGCAAGCATGGACGGTACCGACACCGATGCCGATGTCGATACCGGTACTGCTACCGAAGCCAATACCGATACTGGAGGAACAGTCTGCAGCAACTCTAGCGGTATCGAAGTAGCTGAGAGCGCTAGACTACGTTCATCGATGAGGAGTGTTTCATCCATAACCATAGCCGATGCCGGGGTGTCGGTACCGCTCGAAGCGGCCACAACCACCGAGCATGGCCCAGGTATGTTCACCGAGGTAAGAACCCCGGGAACAACCTGAAGCCCCGTTAATGCTTTGGAGCCCGAAGACTACCACCGGGGCTTTATTGCCAAAATGTCCTCGAGGGCAAGGCCAGAGGCATCTCGATGCTGAGAAGGAGATCTATCACTCGAGGACTGTCTAGTCTTTACAGACTTTTGTTTGGTTACCTGATCCTGTGAAAAAGAAGATATTCTAGCTGGTGACATCGAGTGCGATGTGAACCGGGTATCGATTTGTGCTCGATCTTGAAGACTTCTTCTGTTTGAGCTCCAGCACGAGAGACACTTCAGTGGGCAATGGTCAGGACCTAAACATTTTAGACACCAAGTATGAGTGTCTGAAAATATATCTGTACCATCACACTTTGAGCATTTCTTAAGGATAGTGGCTGGCTTTTCTATAATGGAAAGATAGAGGCCTAGTGGCCTAGAAACCATCAGGCACTAAACAGGAAAAATTCCTAAAGAAAAGAAGACATTTTTTAGTAAAAAGAAAGAAAAGCATCAGCGGTACCGGTGGCGTTGAGGGAAGGCAGACGTGACCACAAAAAACTAAGAATAAAAAAAAGAATTTTCTACGGTGACAGGAATATGTCCTGTCGGCTCCGCGGAAAACATAAAACTGATGAGAGGGAAGTGAATGGGCGGGAAGGCAGCACGCATGCGTGTGGGATGCTCCCAAAAGCTTTCTTTTTAGATGCTGGGGAGCGTTCCCACGCAGGCTCCATCGGTACTGACGTACCCATATGTGAAGACTCATTCCTGCTTGTTCCTGGAGATCAAATGATACAAATAAAGATAAAGAATAAAGATCATGCACCTGTTTATGTATCTAGGATGAGGAAAGATAATACATGAACAGGAGGAAACAGCAGGGCCAGGAACAGTCCCCTTCAGTGGAGGTGGAGGCATAGTTTGATTCTGCTGATTCAACAGTTGTTTGGTCACTTCCAGAGTGGGAATATTATTAAAAAATAAAAAAACATACTCCATACAAATAAAAAAATTGTTATGTCCAATTCAATTCACAAAGGTAAAAAACATGAGTTACCATAGTTTTCTTTGTTCACATATTTCACAAGAAACGGAAGTCTCAGACCTGATGGGCATTAATTAGGCATATGGAAACCCAGATGCCATTGCCCTACTGCATCAATGACCATCCTACATTGTGAAACAACACAAAACTATAGATGAAAGCAAAAAAACAGATCATATTTGCGTGACTTATCTTATACAGAAAATATCTTAAAAAGCAGCGGGATCTGTTTGCCTCCCCAACGCCTCTCTTCGGCGCCCTCCGAGTGTTTCGCGGAAAAGCTTTGTCAGGGAAATATAGACAAACTGTTGACAAAGAAACACAACCACACTAAAACTCATTTAAAACCTAAATGAACCTCAATACCAACCCCATAACAATCAAAAACTCAAAAAGTATATGCTTTATCGAGCTACAGTTACCTTAAACAGAAGTCTTGCAGCACACATTCACACCATGGCAACCCTTAAACATGGCCAGTCCTTCTCAAAAATGCCGCGCATGCAAACTGAGAACTCAAACCGTTGCTGAAATACACGGCATGACAACGTCATTGGGAATCCCTACCTAAAGGGAACTCCCTATGTTTAAATTATACAACACACCATGCATTATCCAATCTTCATATCGCTGCGGTCGGCTTACCTCAACAACATCATACATCTCCTGCCCTATGCCAGGAGTCCTGTGGCCTGCACTGTGGCAGCAATCTGTTACCTGTAAACTCATACGTGTTATATGTACTGAGCATTTTGTTCCATGTGAACCGCGCTGATGATGAATAGTGCGGTATATAAGAGACTGTAAATAAATAAATAAATAAGGCCTGCGCTGATGGCACAATGGCAGCAGAGGCCATCCGGGTGAACATATGGTAGCTGCGCAGCTCCAAAAGCCTGATGGCATTGGTACGAGACCAGATGTAACAGAGCAGAAAAAGACATAGCAATGGTAGCCACCCAATGGATCCAGTCTGTGTCCCATAACAGCCACAGCATGGGCATGTTCCTGGTGAGCACATATATTGGTATCTGATGGGGTTGGCAACAGAGCCCCATATACACCCCACTCCAGCACTGGCTGCAGCCCAATGCAAGCAGAGTCTGTCATATGGATTGCTATGGGGAACACAGAGAGGCCTATGACTGAATGCAATGGTGTAAATCAAGGATTGAATGCAGTCTGCAAGGAACATCTGGAGCAATTGTGTACACCTGGTACATCATGTGTCCCAAAGGAAGGTGGGAGGGAGTTGTACAATGGTGTGCAAAACTCTTGCATAGGCTATTCTCTGCTTTATTTTGACAATCTGTCCAAACTGTGGCAGATCCCAGTCCTATTATATCTGCATCTGTGAGAATGGAGGGAGAGGAGTTCCATTGCAGTTTGCACCTCCAGTGTGAGGAGAAGCTGCATGGTGTATGGGCTGAGTGGGTGTACAGTGTGGAGGAAGCCATCTTTAACAGTGGAAAGAGAGGGAGAGATGCACTGAATGGGTATCCATGTACTCCAAATAGAACAAAGCCGACTGGAAGAAAGATCTGCTCAGTGGGTGACCAGGGCAAAAATTATGTTAAGAGGTTTCATCATGAGGTATACAAGCCAGAGTGCCTGACTATATCTGTCAGGCATCCAACCAAGGTCATGATCTGGGGATGCATGACTGCCAGTGGGGTGGGTAGACCCCATGCCATTGACAGGATGGTGCATGCAGCTAAATATCTAGGGATCATGCAGAAGTGCATACTGTCAACAGCAGAGCAAATGTATCCTGGCAGATCTGTCTGCCAGGGTGACAATACACCTTGCCAATGAGCAAAAAATGCTGCCGACTGGGAGACAATAAATGGAGGTTGAACCATTGCATGGCCCATTCATTCACCTGATTTGAACCTGAATGAGAATTTTGGGGACAAAATATCAGTTAAGATCATCAAGAAGCAGATATGGACCATGCAGGAGTTCACAGAGTCACTGATCGCAGCCTGGAAGTGCAACATAATGCGAGAAAACCTCATCAAAATGGTCCATCCCATGACAGACTCATGCTGTCTGTTGAGAAAAAGCAAGGGATGTCTCAGAAAGTACTAATGGCCAGAAAGCCCTTCTCTGGTCTGCCCAATGAAAGTAAGAGGAAAACATGCACAGTGCCAACATACATGGAACAACAAATTTTGGTCCATACTGTCAGACGGCTGCCTGGGTGAGAATGTTCACAGTCTTGGCAAGTGCATATATCAATGTGATTTGCAAGGGATTGTGGGAAATGCAGTCCATTCACACCAGACACAGCTGCTCACAATAATTAGTTGTGCTTGAGTGTAAAGCCAATAAGATATTATTTATGGGGTTATTTCTCCCAACACAGATATGCTTGGTAGCACATAAAACAGGATACTTGCTTTCAGTGTTAAACTTAGAAAAACAAAATCAGGAAAACAACAGCTGAACTTGTCAGGCAATCAAATGAAAAGAATAAAGACCTGGTTGGTAACAAACTGGTCTTTTCTGTAGACTTTAGCTAATATTTTCTTAGCAGTGTATCAAAACAAGCAAAACCCACAAAGAAGGGAAAAAAACTGTTCTTTTCAGGTTAACTTCTTATATCTTCACACATAGATTCAGAAGTGATTCCCTCAGAGCTCACAAGCAATTAGGTAAGGCTCAATTGCTAGCAGTTATCCAGCTGAAACCCCTTAGCTGGCTTAATTTCTACTGCATGGCTCAAAATCTTACTTCAGGAGCTTTTCTGAGTAGATTAAAGAACAAGTTTGTATTTCTTTGTGATGGTTGATGTACTTTGTAACAGAAAATTACCAAAAGAGTTTAGACAGAGAGAAATCCATGTATTCACAACCTGTATCTAAGACTTCTCCTTCCCCTTCTTCAACAATCATGGGTTCAATATCAGGGATTGGCACAGAGGAATTTCTCAATGGAGCACTTTCAGGAGAATACTTGTTTCCCTGCTGTCTTTCAAGGTTATAGCTAGGGCATAGATCAGTGTTCATACCTGAGCTTCCATTGCTGTTAGAGTTCCTCTCTAAATAGCCTGGCCAGTATGTAGTCCAGTTCTTATATCCAGACTTCCAATCCAGATCCATGGACACTGGATCTCCCTTCACATACCTTCTGGCACGGGTCTTAGGGTCCCTTCCACGTGCAGCCGTCTCCCTCACAGGTACCGTCTGGAGATTCCTAGCCCTGCAGCACCATTCCTCTGGCTTTCCCCAGTCCAATGGTGTATGCTGGCCTTTTGAATGTCTCCCAGTATACGTACTGCTCTGGACTCCTTTAGACCTCCCAAATGCTTTTCTCTTCTTTCTTCCAAAGGGTTTCTTGCCTTCTCTGTCCGTCCGGTCTGGCTTCTGTTCCTGATGATCCTCCAGATGATGAAGATGTCCAAGCTGAGGATATCCAAGCTGATTCTGAGGATCTCCCAGATGAAACTGAGGATGAGAATAATTCTCTGTAGAATAAACTCTACCTTTATTCTGCTTTGATGAGTGCTCCACCTTAGCACAGCGCAGCTGTGCTGAATCAGACCCTGCCCTTTGAGATGAGTGCTTAGGGATTACCTCATAGCCCTCCTGATTGAACACACGTTTCCCCACTTCAGCTCCTCTAATGGCTGTTGGAAACCTGGTGCATTCTGGGACTGGTAGTCTTTTATGGGAAAATTCTGTTTTCTTATTTCTACCAGAACTGACAGGTTGCTTGTTCAGAGTCACTTCACCTTTACTATAGCTCCTTCCTGAGCTATGATAAGCTTCCTTATCACAATACATAGTACACAAGTTCACGACCAAGCAAACATGGCTATGACTCAATCATTAACGTGCACTAAAGTCATGGCAAATTTGTTATATTTGTACAAAAGACACAAGGGAAGAAGAAGGCATGCAGAAGGAGCTGTGCATTGTAAAACATTCTGTCCCTGTGATCCAAATAATTAAGCTGCCAATACGGCACAACCTATGCAACCCATTTTCATTGTAATGCTATGGTAAGAGCAGTAGTGTGTGAGGCTGGACATCTTGTGGCACCTCCCAGCAGTTCCCCATTTGGCCATTGGGGGATGGGCATGTGAAATGGTCCTGAATCAGCACTGTTGAAAATCCACATAAACAATCCACTATGTCAATGGAAACCAATTAACAAAACCTAAATGGGCCAGACAGGCTTGTGGCAAACCAACAGTACCTGTGCTGGCTTGGAAGTCTAATAAGAGCATATTAGTTGGCAAAGGCCACAAGGAGTAATGGGAGTAATCAAACCCAGATCCCCTGTTCCTAAGCCAATGCAACTACCACTACTCTACATCTTAATGTGCAAGGCTGATGTGGAGTGGGTGCAGTTATGGGGGAACGCCTCCATGAGATGGAACCACCACGGGCAGCCACAGACTCACCACGCCTGGGTAATCCACACGCCATTGGTAATGTATGTGTAGCCATCTCCAGGCCCTCATCATGCAGACACTGTTGAAGCACACACTGGAATAGGGAAAAGCTTTTGCTGCCATCAGGCAGTGTCGCCAGTAAATTTAAGTCAAAATCCAAAATGGCATTCCTCCAATGTTTCTTAGGCTAGACTTTTACCATATTCTTATAAACATTCCTTCATAAGACTCCTTCACAGTTTGTACGAAGGAATGTTTATAAGAATATGGTAAAAGTCTAGCCTAAGGAACATTGGAGGAACAACATTTTGGATTTTACAATCTGTGTTAGAATCTTACGAAGGAATGTTTATAAGAATATGGTAAAAGTCTAGCCTAAGGAACATTGGAGGAATGACATTTTGGATTTTGCGTTAGCATATTCCTCTACAAATAGACCAAGATTTAGAGTAGTAAATTTAAGTCAGCATCAATGAATCATGGACTCCACACATGGGCCGCCATTTCCACAAGGATGCAGGGCTTCATATCGGTGACATCATGGGGCCAGCGGTGGAAGTGTTAACAGACGTTCCCAGTGGCCATGTCATAGCATGTCATATACCATAGGGCATCTTGTAGCACACAGCCAAGTGGTAATAGCACAGGCATTTGAAGCAGGGGTCTGGTGTTTGTGTCCCCCTTCCATGGATTCTGTCCATGGCCACATATACCTATCAACCATTGCCTTAGATATGGCCACGGCACCCATGTCCCTGTCTTATGTTTCTGACTAGGGTACATTAGCAAGTTCAGTGGCAGTGCCCGGAGAAAGGCTCTCTGAACAGCACTGGCCCCTACTGCCAAAGGTCCATAGTGCTCCTTAGCCCAGCTATTCAGGGAGCCATCTTCAAGTGCTGTGATGATGCCTGACAATGCACCTAGGCTGCTCACAGGTGTCAGCTCGTTTCCCATTATCTCTCTTATCAAGGGGACACATCCAGGCACTGGGGACAATGGGCCCTATTTTTGGAAGGCATATACACAGTTTACAGCCCAGTAAACCATGTAAATGCCTTAGTTGGGGATATTCAATGGCACTTTCATGGTTAGTACCATTGAATATCCTCTCCTAAGTCCCCTACATCCCCTGATGTTATCCAGTTAGCATCAGGGTGTGTTGGTGGCATTCTGGGGTGGAGCAGAGGTGGAGAATGGTGCTAACTAGGCAGTTTTGATATCGGATGCTGCCCGGTTAGCGATCTGCGCCTTAAAGATAGGCAAAGAAAAGTCCAGTTAGCATTGGTGGCTTCCAGCTTTTGTGGCGATCACAGGACATTCCATGCCATTACCTTGGCATTGGATATCCAGATTAGGGGTCAGCAGGGAGAGCTATGCGCCGACAAGGTGCATAGCCCTTCGAAAATTGCCACAGCTGAATATCTGCCCAATGTGTATTGAACACATATTCTCATATGGAATGCATACATGTGGTGGTGGATGTTGCTTCATGCTGCACACCTTCCCCAAACAGGTGGGACAGCAATGTCACACCACTTACCCTGAAGTAACATAAAACAGATGCTCCACTCTTCACCTTTGTGAGGTTTGTTTGATTTTCGGCAACCAGGTCTCAGACTGATGAGCTTATTTTCGGGATTTAAAGTAAAAAACTTAGACCTAATGCTCACTTTTGCATCAATGACCTGTTTTTGTTACCTATCCGACGATGTATTCTATAACGTGGCTTTGTATTGCATTAATGATGCTCAGCTTCTAACAGATATTTCCCACTAAAGTATATGTCAAATCCAAAAATGATTCAGAGGTGGTACTTATCTGGTGAAGCTGTTCTTCCCCAACGCCAACCTTAGCGCTGTTGCGTTTCACTAGCATTTTCTCAAGGGGTCTTATTTTGCACTCTTTGTCTTCTTTCCTAGAAATACAGTGTCATGTTTTCCATTAGATTATTTTCACCACCTCATTTTCTAGATATTATTCCAAATAATAAAGTATCACATTGAACTCTCCATTACTAGGGCTTCAGTTTTCACTCACCACACTTTCAAAACTGGCTTCTGTCTTCTGCTCTTTCAGTTGAAAATCTTTCGCCTGAGACGCCGCGTATGCTCACTATGTGGCGTTTTTCTACAGGCCAAAATTATCGCTCGGTATTCTTCAGCTGCTATTGTAGAGACTGTGCTATGAGATTCGCTAACATAAGACTGCCCTGATGTTTTAAAGTGGTAATCAGAGTAATCAGAATAATCAGAGTAACTTGCTAAGATTATGTGGGATATAAAGGGTAGTTGTTAACCACCCTAATCTTATGCAATGAGGATTGTTAATCATTTCTGAACTCCTCTTTTGTCTGCGCGCGGGCTTCCACAGGTCCAATAAGTGTCCTTGATTGAAGATTATATAAAATTTAAATGATAGTTGTTAACCACCATGATCGTGTACAATGAAAATTATTGATCGTTTCTGAATTTATTTTTTGACTACATGCATGCTTTCCAATCTATCTGCATATTCAATTCCATAGGTATCATTGATTGAAGTGTGAAAATCCATTTTTGTTCTCTATACACTAACATTTGTTCTCTGGATTTTCTGCCATTGCCATTCAAGACTTGATCTATGCAGAAGCAGTGGAGATCCTCAAAACTATGATTTAAACTTAAGCAATGGGATGCTATTGGTGCTTCCATGCGTCTGCATTTTAATCTACTACGATGCTCCTGTATATGGATGTAAAAAGGTCGAATAGTCTTGCCCACATAAATTAGTTGGCAGGGACAGCGAATACAGTATACAACATACGTTGAGGTGCATGTAGTTCTATGCTGTAGATGGTATCTCTTATCTCTATGGTGAAAAATGGTACATTCTTCCGTGATTTGGCAGATCGCACAATTTCCACATTTATAGTGCCCATTATTCTCTGTCGTGAGTGCTACGTTCAATGGTCTTAATACTGTGGGGCTTAGAATTTCTTTTAAGTTTTTATGTCTTTTCCATACACGTTGAATGATCTTATCTTCCAAACCACCTGTGCTCTGAAGTACATTAGTGTGTTTTTTTATTATACGCTGGATCATATTGCTATATGGAGAGTATGTGGTTATTAGATTCACCTTATTGTCTTCTTCAGCCATCCTTGGAGTCGGGGTTAACAATGATTCTCTATTGTTAAATAGTGCTCTTTTATAGGCAGATCTATGATTTTAGATGGATATCCTCTTGCCCGAAATTTTTCTTTTAACTGGAGTACTTGTGTTTTATAATCCTTGATGTCCGAACAATTTCTTCTATACCTAAGAAACTGAGAGAATGGGAGGCCATCCTTAAGTTTGCGTGGATGTGCACTTTGATAGTGCAAAAGAGTGTTCCTATCGGTGGGTTTGCAGTACACTGATGTATGCCATTGATTGTCATATTTTGTAATCAGCCCGTCTAAAAATTGTAGACTTGTGGTGTTACTAACAGATGTAAACTGAAGATTCGTATCTCTGCTGTTTAACCAAATTAAAAATGTTTCCAATTCACTTTGTTGCCCGTCCCATAACATGAAGATGTCATCAATGAAACGTCTCCATATTCTGATGTGTGAATTATGGGGTTCTGTGAAGATCCATTGCTTTTCAAATGACGCCATATAGAGGTTGGCCACCGAAGGAGCACAGGTGGCTCCCATTGCTACTCCTTTCTTTTGATGATATATAGTTCCTTCAAATAGAAAATGATTGCTAAACATGACTAGATTTAGAAGATCCATCAAAAATGTTAAGTGAAGCTCAGAGAGATCTTCTCGGAGGCTTAAGGCTTCTACCACTATATCACGGGCGGTTAATTGTGGAATGCTAGTATATAATGATGCTACGTCTAGCGTAACTAACCTGATGGTGTCTACCTCAGCCCAACTCGAACTTTGTGTTAGTATTTCCAAAAAATGAGTAGTATCTCGTATATACGAGGGCATTTTTTATATCATCGGACGCAGAAAAGAATCTATATATATCGACAATGGTTCTAGTACTGAACCACTGAACGGTTCTAGTACTGAACCACTTACCCTGACCTACAGGGTATGCTCATATGATATTTTAACTCCCAGCAGCAATGAATCATATGGGGCTCAATGTTGTGGTTCACAGTCCACCATTAGTGGGGCGTTGCATCAAATTATTTCTTCACATTTGAAGTGTTGCACACGATCCCAGTATTGAGTGAGTATAAACCTCGGATGATGTTTTCCCATGGGCATAATTTATGTGATGTTCTTAGTCCTACGGTTCTTAAGAAATGTAGAGAGTAGCCTTCGCAGGTGGGCCATTCTGCTTGTGGGACTTGTTCGGTTTGTGAAATTCATGGTGTCCTTGCATTCGTTTATAGACCGTGATTGTGACTATAAGTTATGATGGAAGACAGATTGTTGATCTAATTTAGTGGTATATATGCTAGTATGTCCATGTGGTTTAGCATACATTGGTAAGACTTCAACAATTTTGTATTCATCTATCAGAACATCATAGCAAGCTGAAACTTGCAGTTCCTCGTGCTCCTCTTGTGGACCATTGTCAATCTTTGTCCCACACTTTTGAAGATTTGAAATGTTGGGTCATCGATCATGTCCTGCCTTTACATAGGGCGATAGGGATTTGATGCTGTTCCAACTGGAGCAATCTTAGATTTTTAAGCTAGATATGATTGCTCCTTTCGGTTTAAATGAAAGCATTGATTGGAGGGCTTGCTGGTAGATTGTGGGTGGTGTGGGTGGATCTGTTCAAGCTTTTTGGTGGTGGTTTTTGGGGTATGTATGCGTGAACTAATGGTGGTTTGTGCTTGATGCTAGGGGTGATAGTATTTGTGGATGGCTATTCTCCTGGTGCGCTTTGTAGATCATCAGGCAGGGATGGATTCTGGTGGAGGTGTTTGACAGTGTAGGTAGTTGTGGTTTTGTTAATGGGTGAAGTATTATTTCAGGTTTTGGTTGATTGGTTAGTGTCATCCTCTCCATCAGGAAGCTCCGCCCTAGGACCATGGTTAAAAGTGCATGCATGGTGTTTTCTGTTGGTTTGGCCTCTGTGTTGAAGTTGTGGCAGGTACAAGTCTACATTGTTACCACAGCGTGTGAATATGTAGGAGATCTTTCCATAAGTGTTGACATTTTTTCATGGTAAAGAGAATTTTGGGATGGGTTGTATATTGTACTACTGAGGCACGGGAAACTATTTTTTTTTTGGGGGGGGTACAATTTGTTTCATTATTGCAGGTGTTACTAGTGCTTCATTGCCACAGATTGGGCCTGATTTCACTTGGCGAGTGTCCTTCTCCCTGATGCAGCTGTGGCGAAATGCCAGCGTCGGAATGTGGACAAATTTTGTTTCAGCTAATTTTGTGCCAGCTAAGTGTTTGTTGTGTTGCCTACATATTTATTTATTTATTTAATAGTATTTCTATTCCGCTTTATCATATAATCAAAGCGGTTTAACAACAAAACATACAATAGAAGTGAATGTGTAAACAAGCAGTGAATGTAGATTCATAGTTTGATATAGTAAAGTGTAGTGCTTTGGAGAAAATTGATCTATATACAACCTGCATAGTTTGGTTATATAGTGCTGTGACTTTAAATGCTATTTGTCTCATATGAGGTGTGACAAAAAAGAAATGAGACTGTGGCACCCACGCCCATGATGCAATGCCAATTGGCTAACCGCTTATGTCACTGTGTTGTGCAATAACTCACCACTATTCTGCTATAATATTTTTCATCTCAGGAAAGCAATGAGCACAAATGCTCGAAGCTTATTCAACAAAGTTCCGGACCTGGAAGCCTTAATGGTGGAAATGGACATGGACATTGTGGCCATTACAGAAAAATGGTTTAATGAATCGCATGATTGGGATATAGCCATAGCTGGCAATAATCTATTCAGAAGAGAAAGAGTAAATGGAAAAGGAGGAGGAGTAGCCTTGTATGTCAAAAGCAATATTAAAGCTACTGAAATGTAGGGGACATGGGGAAAAGAAGAAGCGCTCTGGATTGTGTTGGAAAGAGGAGATGGCACTGTCATCCATACTACTGTAGTCTACAGACCTCCAACTCAAATTGAAGAGCTAGATAGCGAATGGATTATAGATGTTGCCAAGATAGCCACAAAGGGGGAAGCGATCATTTTGGGTGACTTTTATCTACCCAATGTGGATTGGATAACTCCTTCTGCAAATCTAGAAAGAAGCAAAACAATTGTGGATGCTCTCCAAGATGCTTTATTTAGACAAATGGTGATGGAACCAACTAGGTAAAGCTCAACACTAGAATAAGTGCTCACCAACGGTGATAGCATGTCAAATGTCCGGGTGGGCACTCCTGTGAGCAACAGCGATCATACACACGGTGTGGTTTGAGATAAAAGCCAAGGTGCAGTCCAATCACAGCAAACTCAAGGTCCTAAACTTCAAAAACACTGACTACAGTAAAATGGCCAACTACCTGAAGGAGGAGTTGGCAGGTGGGCGGGGATAAGGGAAGTGGAATTGCTATGGGCTAAACTAAAGGTGGTAATAAAAGGGGCAACAGACAAATATGTATGGAAAGTAAATAAAAACAAGAGGAGAAGGAAACCTATTTGCTTCTCCAAAGAAGTGGCTACTGAAATAAAGGCAAAAAACACAGCTTTCGCAAAATTCAAAAGCTTGCAAACAGAGAAATACAGAAATGAATATAGGATTAAACTCAAAGAGACTAAAAGAGAAATGAGGACAGCAAAATCAAAGGCAGAGGAAAAGATGGCTAAAGATGTGATGCGGGGCGACAAAACTTTCTTCGGGTATATTCGAGACAGGAAGATCAGGGGTAGAATTGCAGGACTCAGAAGTGCTGGGAATGGATTCATTGAAAGTGACATTGAAAAGGCAAAATTGCTAAATAAATACTTCTGCTCCATTTTTACTAAAGAAAATCCTGGAGAAGGACCACCTTTGACTCCCAAATATAAAAATGGAAATGAAGTAGATACCATACCATTCACAGAAGATGAGGTATTAGAACAGCTTGCAAAACTGAAAGTGGACAAGGCCATGGGACCAGATGAGATACATCCCAGGATACTGAAAGAGCTCAGAGAGGTTCTTGCAGGGCCGTTAAAGGATGTTTTCAACAGATCCTTGGAAACAGGAGAAGTTCCTCAAGACTGGAGAAGGGCTGATGTGGTACTTCTTCACAAAAGTGGTGACAGGGAAGAAGTGTCAAACTACAGGCCCGTGAGTCTTACCTCGGTGGCGGGAAAAGTAATGGAGGTGCTCCTGAAAGAGAGAATAGTGAACTTTCTCAAAACCAACAGGTTGCAAGATCCAAGACAACATGGTTTTTCCGAAGGACGATCTTGCCAAACAAACCTGACTGAGTTCTTTGACTGGGTGACCAGAAAACTAGATCAGGGGCATGCAATGGATGTCATCTACATGGATTTCAGCAAAGCCTTTGATACTGTCCCTCATAGGAGGCTCATCAATAAACTCAGTAGCTTGGGGATGGGTCCCAAGGTGGTAAACTGGATCACAAATTGGTGGACTGACAGACGACAGAAGGTGATCGTAAATGAAAGGATGAAAGGAAGGTGATTAGCGGGGTGCCCCAGGGTTCGGTCCTGGGCTCTGCACTGTTCAATGTATTTATGAGTGATATGGCTGAAAGACTTAATGGAAAGGTCTGTCTTTTTGCAGATGACATGAAGATTTGCAACAGAGTGGACTCCCCCGAGGGAGTGATGAACATGAGGAAAGATCTACAAAAGTTGGAAGAATGGTCTAATGCTTGGCAATTAAGATTTAATGCAAAGAAATGCAGTTTTATGCACTTGGGTAGCGGAAACCCAAGGGAAATGTACATGATAGGGGCGAAAGGTTGGAGTGCACGGATCAGGAGAAAGACCTTGGTGTGATTATTTCTGTAGATCTCAAGGTGGCAAAACAGTGCGACAAGACAGTGGCAAAAGCCAGGAGGATGCTGGGCTGCATACAAAGAGGAATTACCAGCAGAAAGGAAGAGGTATTAATGCCACTGTATAAGTCACTGGTGAGGCCTCACTTGGAATACTGTGTTCAATTTTGGAGACCGTATCTTGCAAAGGATGTAAAAAGAATGGAAACTGTTCAGAGAAAGGCGACCCAAATGATTTGGAGCCTGCCTCAGAAGCCTTATGAGTAGAGACTTGAAGATCTAAAAATGTACACTCTGGAGGAGAGGAGGGATAGGGGAGATATGATTCAGACCTTTAAATACTTAAAAAGAAATAATGAACAAACAAACCTCTTGCAAAGACGGGGAAGCTTCAAAACTAGAGGGCATAACATGAAGCTGCAAGGGGGTAAACCGAAAGGAAATGTCACAAAATACTTCTTCACTGAAAGGGTGGTGGATGCTCGGAATGCCCTCCCGATGGAGGTGGTGGGGGCAAACACAGTGACGGAATTCAAAATGGCATGGAACAGACACAGTAGATCCCTTTACAACAACAGAATAAAAGCAAAATAATCTGGGCAGACTAGATGGACCATACCGGTCTTTAGCTGCCATCATTTACTATGTTACTATGTTACTATGACATTGCTAGGCTGTTCACAGCTTTGGGTTGTGAGAATGGCCCACAATGATGGCATCTCTTCATGGATTCATCACTGGTACATATGACATTGTTACACAATGGCAATGTCCACCCTTTAATAGCTATTGTCCCATGTTGCTGAGGCCTACTCAGTGTGTTGGTGTTCTATCATCTAGTAGGTGTTGGCACAGCCTCTCAGTGTGGCTGGGAACTGTCAGGTCTTGTGCTAGATGAGATGGGGAGGACTGCACCTGCAGATGTTGATATGGAAATGTGTAATTGAGTTAACACACCTGGACATATCTGTCTTGAACCATGACCCGTCTCTCTTACACATAGTGGCATTGTGTTGGGAATCACAGAGCAGCCATATGATACTGCAGGTATACATGTGTAAATATGTGGCCATTTCAAGGCTGCATGGTGGCATAAGCTGGGGTATGGCTCTATACCATACCTGTATGAGAGGGTATGTTAGATAGGTGTGGGAGAGAAACATTTTGTTAGGCCAGTATGTAGCACTGCACTGATATGCTGCTGAATCAACAGATACTCATGTCTTATATATGGAATCTGCCCTGACAGAGGGGCAATCCATGAGACATTCCCAAAGACATTCAAGGGCACAGAGGGAGAGATATCACCATTTCCTGGTGTGTGCTTGTGGGCCAGTCCTGGGATCATCTCATAGTTAGCAGCCCACTGATAATAGCTTAGATATCCATGTGGTGCCGATGGTTGCGTGCTTATTCATGGAGAGGTCACGGGTTCACACAGAGCTCCATATCATCATTTGGCATTGAAGGGAGCTGTGTGGTTATTTTACCTCTGACATGAGGTGGTGGCATATTGCCTATGGTTCCAGCCTCAGTGGCCTATACCCTCCCTCTACCTTCTCTCACACTGCAGGTTGGGCTCATGCACTATTGTCTCATTGGGAAGTGCATGGTCAGGCATCAAACAGCAACTCATGGCTCACAGTACCCAGAGCTGGCCCATACACTTTGCAGACTAGGCAGCAGCCTCATCCACATTGCTGACTGAACAGCTCCACTGAAACTCTGTCATGGTGCCCCCATTGCCACTTTATGTTAGAAAAAAACCTTCTGAAGAGGATACAAAATATGATAATCAAAAAAATGATAATCAAAAAAATCCCCTCAATGTCCAACCCCTCAAAATCTTTCCCAACACCTTAAACCAAACAATCATAAATTTAACAAAATACTATTTTTGTCGGAGCGGGCCGAGGGAGGACCAGAACTAAAAGTCCAACCCCCTCCAGACGGCCAACTTCTTTTATTCAATTTTAGGTTTCCAAACCTTATAAAAACCCTATCACCGAGGGCACTTATCTGTATTTTTCTTCTGCTCTATAACTGTGTCCAAATCCCTTAGTTGCTCAAAAGTCAAGATTGTTCACACGACGTGCACGTTTCTGGATAAACCCTGTATCAAGTGCATTCAAAGATCAAATCTTGTCAGGCAACCATTTCAGCAAAAAACGCCGTCGCCGCGGCCAGGATTTTTCATTTATAAATGGCATCCACCAACTGCAATAAAATAAAGGAAACCTACCAATCAAAAAAATAAAACAGGGCCCCTCCCACTAATAGGGAGTCCCTGTCATGATTGGTCCGACCAGATGATTACATCAGCATGCTCTCCCATTCAATTTCCCGATTCAGACTTTTCGGAGATACTGTGTCTAACAGAAAAATCCAACGTTGTTCCAAATGTTGGAGTTTCTTCATACGATTGCCCCCCTGGGGATCCGAGGGAACCCAATCAATCACAGTCCATCGAAAATCTGTCAGGTACTTGTAACCTGGATTGGCCACTGTTGGAAATAGGGTATTGGGCTTGATGGACCTTGGTCTGACCCAGTATGGCATTTCCTATGTTCTTATACTGCTCCATTAAAATGAATTTATCAATGGGTCAAATTTTAAGATTATGTAGAATATGGTCTTTTGCAGATTTCAAATCGAAATCTCAAGAGTTGAAAGACTGGTTATTTGAAAGGGTTACCCAATGAAGACAATCATCAGAGCCAATGCTTGTTTTAATCAACTTGCTTGTTTTTTATATATTGTAAACCGCTCAGACGCCTATGGTATTGAGCGGTATAACAAGTTTTTAATAAACCTAAACCTAAACCTATACAAGAGAATCTGTTGCAAATCAGGAGTTGTTATTGCAATATAAACAACTCCAAGAAGCTCATTTGACCTTTATGCTGCCGTATTCTAGAATAATGATGAAATCATCTAAATTGATTAGAAAATACTGAGATATTTTGAGAATCCACTCAGTGTTTGAAGAGCCCAGATTATAGAATGGAAACGGAGTGAGTGAGAAAACAAATTAATGAGATATATGCACATCAAAATGTGGTTATTGTATTTGGTATGATCGATGACTGAAGGATCTGAATTTACTTGCACTGCAAATCAAAGCACCAGTTGTGAATCTTCATGGGTGATATAATGCAGTTATGTGTCTCTGTGAGAAAATATATATAGGGGGAACTAAACAAATGATTAAATTACATTACAACATGCGAGTCGAATCACCAAGAAAGCATTCTCTACTTTGAAATTTTGGGTCATACTGTGATAGAGATGTGGTGGCAAATTATTGAAAAAATTACACCAGACTAGTGAGATGGCAATAGAGAACAATATCTCAATCATAAAGAACAAGGCTAGATCTATAGATTGAATACAATGTATCTAAGTGGATTAAACAATGAAATAGAGTGGACTTCATTGATTTAGTTAAAAAAATCATGTGATTGATATATAGACTGATGCCATTTTTGTTTTAACAGCATTTGAAAGAATGAACTCACTGTGCTCATAAATGATTCCCTAACCCAGAGAGGTTATAAAGATAGATACCTTTTGAAACAAGAATTCATGTCAGAATTAAGCTTGGATTGAATTTATCTTCATATCTTAAGATACGTTTAATTGTTTATAATAAAAATACATTTTAACCGCAAATTTGGGGACCAATGATGATATCTATAGGATCATGAGTAAAGGTCTATGAAATAATATAGACTGTATACCAGTTTGATGGTCCCTCTATTAATTTTCATTAATTTTTGTGAATATGCAGTGTAAAAAAGAATTTCAAAATATTGGATGAAAAGGACAAATTGTAAGAGACTGTTGCATTTCAGAGTTGTAAAAGCTTTTGGTTAAACAACCTAGGAATATGTTTACTAAAAGTTGACATGCATTCAGTTCTGTTGTACCCACCGAAATAAAACGGCCATGGTAGCACTTAACATGCGTTAATGTTTGTTAAGGCACAATAACCTTTGGGAAAAATTTCCCTTAGTGCTTTAAACAGTAATGTGCATCTTAATTCATTGGCTTTTAGCATTAAATCAACCTATCATGCACTAAAAAAGTCAGTAACAATTTGTGAAAAAAAATGAAAACTAAGCACATGTTCCTTGCCTGTGCACATTTCTAGTATATTCACTGATCGGGGGTTATTTTAAAAGCCTTTCTCGTGATTTGGACATCTGAAAACGTGCATATGGATGTCCAAATCATGGCAACATCCCCGTAGCCATTTCACCAATTGCTTTTAAAGACTTCTTTGGTTCGGGGATGTTAAAGTACATAGGGGGTGTGGTGGAGGTGCATCTTATTGCATGTGATTGCTTTTTTATTCAGAGGTTCTGGCTTGGACGTCTCAGATTGCATGTGGACTTTCTTTGTAAAATGATGCACATAGGGATCTCTGCGAGGACATCAAAGTTTAGACCTGCTCCAGGTAAAAATAGGTTTTGGGAAAGTGTTTATTTTGGCTGTAAGATATACAGAGAGTGTAGAATGGCTTGCACAAAATGCAGTATTGGGATTGGAACCCTGGCTTCCTGGCCCCAGCCCACAGCACTAACCATTAGACTATTAGAAGTCCCCCTTTTCAAGTACTCTTCCAGAGATGTCTATATAGAAATCCCTATAGACATCCATATCACGCACATCCATGTTTGTGAAATCGTGCCTGAACTTGGACGTGCTTGATTTTTTTGGACATCTCAGATTGTGTTTGATGGCTTGGACATCTCAGATTGCACGTGGACTTCCTTTGTAAAATGTTTCTTTTTCTGTTTAGGTAGATCCACTGAATATCCGTATTTAAGTTTGACATTTCAAGTTATATCTGTTTTTGTGTGGGCCACTTACTTTCATGGAGCTTGATATTCTGCCTGTGGCGGTCAGTGCTTGTAAAGCTCTTGGCCAATGTGGGCAGAACTGAAACATACAGTTTCAACACTGACCTAAATCGCTATTCAGTTAGAGCCTGATTCCAAGAGGAGCACGTCTGGGCCGTCCGGATAGCTCCAGGCAAGACAGGCCCGTTTGGACCCGATTCTGGCCTGTGGGAACAAAGTGTTCCTGCGGTAGCCAGAATTGGGCCCGAGGACAGCCCGGCGTGCCCATAGACAGCCCAGCATGCCCCTGCCACCTACAAAGAAGTTCCTAGCAGGTGCCCCTGACTCCAGCATTTCTGACCCCCCTATTCCACATTGCCCGACCCAAGGCAGGCATGCCATGGTCTGGACCGGGCAGTGGGGACTACCCTGCACCCGGCCAAGGGTCCGGGGGGTTTCCCCGGGCCTGATTGCCAGGTTTTTGCTGCTTATACCACCTCTTAGATGGTATAAGCAGTGCATCCCTATTGGTCCAGCAGTATGTATAAGGCCATGATCTGAATCGACCCTGTTTGTGCTGCCGGGCTGGCCCGCCGCCGCTTTCCCAGACCCCGCCCTCTCCCGTCCCCCCACCAGCTCTCACCATCGTAACGCATGGGACATGCGGGGAGGGCAGGAGGGGAAATAGAGTCCAGCGGTTTGTGAAGCTGCATGTCCCACTAGGATGTGCAGCCCCGCAACCCGCATTTGAGAATGACCTTAGTGATGATATTAATTCAACAACTAACCAGATAGTACAGCCACATAAAGCTTGGACAGTCATTGAGCTGTCTAAACTTTATGTGATTACCTATCTGGTCAGCGGGCTGAAAGTCATTATTAACTGGATAGGTAACAGGACCGCCCCAGTCCTGCCCATGAAATTTAATGTGGACAAGTGCAAAGTTATACATCTAGGAAAGAACAACCCAAACTATGGTTACACAATACAAAGTACTACCTTACAAGTTACCACCCAGGAAAAAGATTTAGGTGTCATCATGTATAATATGTTGAAACCCTCCTCCCAGTGTGCAGTAGCGGCCAAGAAAGAAATTTGAATGCTAGGAATCATAAGGAAAGGAATGGAGAATAAAGCTAAGGATATTATAATGCCTCTATATCATTCCATGGTTCGACCACACCTTCAATATTGTGTGCAATTTTTGTCGCCAATTTGAAAAAGAGACGGCTGAGGGGGGATAAGATAGAGGTCTACAAATTAATGAATGGAGTGAAACAGGTAAACATAGATCGGTTGTATATGCCATCAAAAAGTAGAAAGAGTAGATGACATGCAATGAAGCTACAATGTAACCCATTTAAGACTAGTAAGAGAAAATATTTTTTTACTCAATGCGTAATCAAACTCTGGAATTCGTTACAGGAGGATGTAGTAAAAGCTGTTAGTGTAGATGGATTTAGAAAGGTTTGGACAAGTTCCTGGAGGAAAGGTCCATAAACCATTATTAAAGAAGACCCAGGAAATCCACGCTTACCCTGGGGTTAGCATTGTGGAACCTGTGTGTCTTTTTGGGAACCTGCTAGGTACTTGTGACCTGGATTGGCCACTGTTGGAAACAGGATACTGGGCTTGATGGACCTTGGTCTGATCCGGTATGGCATTTCTTATATTCTTATGTTCATTATCCGGATTGTGCCAAGGCAATATGTGAAGATATTCAGTGGCATTAGCCATTTAGTGCTGAAGAATATCAGGATCAGCTGGGTTTATACGGTTTGCATGTCCTGTAAACTGCATAAACCCTTTTGAATATCAGACCTATAATTTATACACAAGAGGGGTCATTCATAACCATGAATAATAGGGATGTCCATCCAGTCTGGATGCACATCACCATTATTCATCCACAGATGTACAGGGCCTATTCTGAGGTTGGCTCTATATATTCAGGGTTGGCCGCGGCGTTGGCCAACCCTGGACGCCCTGGACGCGGCGTTTCGGTGGTGGCCGGCAGGGAAAAAGGCAGGTAAGGGTGCAGGAAGTTACCTGCAGCCAGACCCTGGGCATGGGAGGCTGGATTGGGGGTCCAGCTGCGGGGAAAGAAATGTTTCAGTGGCTGGGGATTGCGGCTCCTTAATGGAGCTGCGGAACTATGGCAACAAGATGCCATGGCACCGCAGTTCCAGTAAGGAGCCTGTCTGAGTTTGCCGGGTAAGTGCTGGACATCCGGAGTGCCTGAATAGGGGCACATTCCAGATGCCCAGCCACTGTGCTTCAATTCTGCTCCCACAGGGACATCTAGCACCCATGGGAGCAGAATCGGCTGCTTCTCCCTGCAGTCCGGATGACTGTATGTCAGAGACAAACAAAACGGAATGTGCTTCATGGAGGGTAACTCTATAACAGTCTTCCTCTGCCTATTTTAAACCTATTGTATTATGAAACCTAGGTGTCTATATGTATTTATAAAATACTAGGACAAAACCAGCAGAAATTGTGCCTAGATTGCAGCTTCACGCATTTACACCTGCCTGGGAGTAGGTGTAAATATTTACACTGAAAATATGTGCATATAAGCACATTTTATAAACAATGTGGCTGATGAAGAAATCTGGCCCTGAAGTCGTGCGCTATTAGCTATGTAGGCACCTATATAACATGCCGATAGCTCGTGACTTTAACACTCGCATGCAGAAAGGGGTGCATATGCAAATGAGACATGTGTAAAACTTCAGCACAAAATGTCAGCATTAAACTGGGAGAGCAAGCTAAACACATGAGCACAGAAGTCGGCGCAAGTTTGGCATGCTGTCCCGGAGAAACAAGGTCATCTGAGATGAAGTTTGAAACTTCCACTCAGATGATCCAGGTATCAGGGAAAGCCCCCTATGCCATCAAAATACTGTTGGGGGACCGGTACCCTCAACAAAAATCAAATCCTGGCAGCCCCGATCTACACCTGCCTGTCCACCTGATAAAAAAATCCCCGGTGGCCCAGTGGCCCCAGCACCCCTACCCAACCCACCCAATAAAAAAAACCCTGGTGGACCAGTGGCCTCAAGACCCCCACCCACGCACCCAATAAAAAAACCATCTCTGGTGGCTCAGCAGCCTCAATCCCACCCGCCCAATAACAAAAAGGCCCAGTTCTGCATGTCTCAATTAACCGTCATGGACATCCATGGCTATACCTGTTCCATTGCATGAATAGAACTCTGGAAATTGCTTGCTTCAGCAAAACAACTGCAAGGTTCCAAACAAAAATGTTACAGTAAGGAAAGAGGCATTCTCCAGGACCAAGCAGGAAGTCAGTCCTCACATATGGGTGTCATCGGCGAAGATGAAGCCCCAGCGGAGCATTTCCCCGGCTTTCTATGAAAGCCTTTGGGAATGCAGGCACGCATGCGCGGTTCCCTTCTCGCCTAAAGGTGCCATCTTACCTCAGTCTCTTTTTTTCCGTGAAGCCCACCGGACGTCTGTCCAGTTTTCCCCGTTAAAATTAGATTTTTCAACGATTTTCGCTATTTTTTCTCCCGGTTCGACGCCGGTTCCCCTCCCGCCGGGTTCGGTACACCGGTATCGGGCCCGATTCTTCTTTTTCGGTTTTTGCCCTTCGTGGCTGGCGTTCGTGCTCTTTTTTCTATTTTTCCCTGGAAGGCGGGTCCTTTGACCTCGCGGGGACTCTTTTTTCCCCGATGGCTTCCAGCGGTTTTAAGAAGTGTGATCGGTGTAAGAAACTAATGTCTCTCACCGACACACACAACTGTTGCCTTCGGTGCCTCGGCCCCGACCATGATCCTAAGTCATGCGGGGCCTGTGGAAAGATGTCTTCCAAGGCACTCCGAAGTCGCCAGCAGCAAAAGGAAAGGCTTTTCTCGGACTCAGCCTCCGACCGGGCCCAGACCTCATCTGATGCCTCGACATCTCAAGATTCTGATCCCGAGCGCCATCGAAGCTCCTCGGACAGGGGGTCCCCCTACCGGGAACGCAAGAGGAAGAAACGGCTCGCGAGGGCGTCGGAGGAGGAGGTCCCTGGCTCCTCGAGGGCCTGGTCTACGACCTCCGACCGTCGCCCCGGGCCCGTGGAACCAGAGAAGCCTGCCAAGGTTCCTCGTGTGGAGCCAGAGTCTGCTGGACACATAAGCCCCGTAGTCCTCATGGACTCTCCTCCCAGGGAGCCAACGACGGGCCCAGCGCCGCCGAGGCCCAAGTCGGTGGCTGCTGCGTCTCCTGAGCTGGGTCTCAGGATGGCAACCTTGGAGAGCAGATTGTCTGCCTTCATGGAGCAGCAGCAGGCACTGATGGCCAGCCTGTCTGGTGCATCTGCCCCGACCACCGGGACATCGACATCGAAGTCGACCCCGGAGACAGAGCCAATACTCGAGTCCATCGTGGCTTGGAATCGACCTCGGTCGCGGTCTCCCTCGACCTCCCGTTCGGGACAAAGGACGTCAATGCCGGTACTTCCGGCGTCGGGGCGGGTGCCCCAGGGCCCCACGGAGTCGGACCCCGACTCTTCCTCAGAAGAGTCGGCTTGGGAGACGGAGGACGAGGAGTCTCTTGATACCTTCAAGACTCGGTGCGTCCCTTCGGACTCACAGCAGTCTGAGCCCAGGAGTAGGTCCCCCCCCCCGGAGGACACCCGGTTCTCGGAGTTCGTCCAGGATATGGCCACTGCCTTGGCTATTCCGGTGGACCCCGAGGAAGAGCCTCGAGCTGAAGAGCTTGAGGCGCTACAGTATGACTCTCCCAAGGAGGCCTTTACTCTCCCGGTTCCTCCAATGCTGGAACGGCTCCTCTTCCGTATGTGGGAGGCTCCGGCCTCGGTGCCGGTTCTTAGCAAGCGAGTCGATTCGATCTATCAACTCCGGAAGAGCCCTGGTTTTCAGAAGGCACAGCTACCACACCATTCCATGGTTGTGGAATCGGCCATGCATCGTCTGAAGAGCCATAAGATGCACTCCGCGGTGCCTCCTGGCAGGGAGGCCCGAAACCTCGATGGCGTTGGTAGAAAGTGCTTCCAGGGCTCGATGCTTGCTTGCCGTGTCCAGTCCTACCAGCTGTACATGGGCATGTATTTGCAGGATCTGGCCAAGGAGTTGGCCAGGTTCTCTGCTGGACTCTCTGGGGAACCCTTGCAGAGATTCAAGTCCTTGTCCTCGGGGATTCGGGACTGCTCGAAGTTCATGTCCCGCGCCGCCTACGATGGCTTCGAGGCTTCGGCCCGAGTTGCGGCAGCCGGCATCGTGGCTTGACGCCAGGCATGGCTGCAGTCATCGGACCTCGAGCCATGGGTTCAGGACAAGTTGGTCGATGTCCCTTGCCGAGGTGAAAACCTTTTTGGCAAGCCCATGACCGAGAAGGCCGCTAAGTTCGAGATCAAGCACCTCACACGGACAAGGCTGTCGAGGAAGACCTCTGCCCCTTCTCATAAAAAGAAGGGCTCGGGTAAAAAGCCCTTTTATCTGAGGAAGGGCACTGCCTACAAACAGTACCTGCATTATCAGGCTTCCCAAGCTGCCCCCCAGGGTCAGCAAGCCAAGGGCCAGGGTAATGGGCCCCGTAGGCAGAGGACCCCAAAGCCTCAGGCCCCTGCTACCACTCAGCAGGGTGGGGGCTTTTGACTCCTTGAGCGTAGCCTCTCCTCCACTGCTCTCCCAACCCTTCACAGGAGGTCATCTCACCCTCTTTGCCCACCAGTGGCCCCTTATCACCGGGGACAGTTGGGTGCTGGAGATAGTCCACAAGGGCTATGCCCTCCATTTTCACCAACTGCCTCCTCCATACTTTCCAGGGGAGCCTCCCAGGCCTCCCCTGCACACAGATCTTCTCCTTCAGGAGCTTCAGGGTCTGTTGGTGGACAGGGTGGTGGAGCCTGTGCTTCCCCACTTGCAAGGTCACGGATTCTACTCCAGGTATTTCCTGGTGCCCAAAAAGACCGGTGGCCTTCGACCCATTCTGGACCTCAGGAACCTCAACAAGTTCCTAGTGAAGGAGAAGTTCAAGATGCTTACTCTTGGAACCCTTCTGCACTACCTCCAGCAGGGAGATTGGCTATACTCTTTAGATCTAAAGGATGCGTACACTCACATCCTCATTCATCCAGACCACAGAAAGTACCTCAGGTTCATTGTGGGAGGAAACCATTATCAATACAGAGTGCTGCCTTTCGGCCTCACCTTCACCCCCAGAGTCTTCACAAATGCCTTGCAGTGGTGGCGGCCTACCTGAGAAACCAGGGCATCTTTGTCTTCCCTTATCTGGATGACTGGCTCATCAGGGGTCAGACGTGCCAGGAGGCCAAACAGGCCACCCTCAAAACTATTGCTCTTCTTCAAAGCCTGGGGTTTGTAATAAACTTCGCAAAGTCCACTTTGCTCCCCTCCCAGAGCTTGGAGTTCATAGGAGCAAGGCTAGACTCTGCTGGCAAACGCTTTCTTGCCAGCAGACAGGGCCCAAAGGTTGATGGCCTTGGCAAATCAGTTTCTCAGCAGGTCCCTGGTCTCCGCCAGATTCTGCCTGAGGCTTCTAGGCCACATGGCTTCAACAGTACTTGTGACCCCC
Source organism: Ichthyophis bannanicus (assembly GCA_033557465.1). NCBI lineage: Eukaryota > Metazoa > Chordata > Amphibia > Gymnophiona > Ichthyophiidae > Ichthyophis > Ichthyophis bannanicus. The sequence continues at coordinate 1,142,175,912 of CM066032.1, forward strand.
AATGCCAGGCTACATATGCGGCCTGCATAGTGGTGCCTTCGGGCTCAATGGTCATAGGCCACAGGCAGCCTCAGAGACAGGATAAGGGTGTCCAGACCATTTCTGCACTCCCTCAACTGGTGGCTGCACCCACCCAATCTACTGAAGGGGGTGCCTTTTCAGATTCCAGGGTACACAGTAGTGCTGACCACAGACGCCTCTCTGCAATGCTGGGGGGGCTCATTGTCGAGGCAAGTGCACCTGGTCTCCCTGGGAAGCTGCACAGCAGATCAATCTCCTCGAGCTCAGAGCTATTCGGTTAGCTCTCAAGGCTTTTACTCCTACCCTGACTCACCAGTCGGTGCTGATTCAGACAGACAACCAAGTTGCCATGTTTTATGTGAACAAAGAGGGTGGAACTGTGTCCAGGATCCTTTGTCGGGAAGCTCAGGACCTTTGTTCATTTGCCCTCAAGCACAAGATGCTTCTCAGGGCTGTGTACCTTCCTGGCCAGGACAAATACCTGGCGGACAGGTTAAGCAGAATTTTGCAGCCCCATGAGTGGCAGCTGCATCCTTCAGTGGTTCAGAAGATCTTTCTGAAATGGGGTCTCCCCTTGATAGATCTCTTTGCCAGTCCAATGAACAAGCAACTATCACAGTTCTGCTCCAGGCAACCACATCCTCTGCGGATAGCAGCGGATGCTTTTCTGATATCTTGGTCTCAGGGCCTCCTCTATGCGTTTCCTCCCACGCCCTTGGTGGCCCGAACCCTGTTCAAGATTCTTCAGGACAAGGCCTTGGTCCTGCTGGTAGCTCCCAGGTGGCCGAGACAGCCTTGGTTTCCTCTTCTGCTTCAACTGGCGGTGGATCCTCCAGTGCCTCTGGGGTTGCAACCCGACCTTCTCTCACAGGAGCGGGGTTCCCTTCTGCACCCCAATCTCAAGGCTCTCAATTTGATGGCCTGGAGGCTGCAAGGGTAGTTTTGGCTCCCTGGGGCTTACCTCAAGAAGTTGAGGAGGTTGTCCTAGCCTCTAGGAAACAGTCCACTAGGAAAACCTATGCTCTCAAATGGAAGAGGTTTTCTGTGTGGTGTCAGCTATGTACAGAGGATCCTTTCTCCTGTACTGTGCCAGTGGTGCTTCAGTACTTACTGCACTTATCCAATCAGGGACTTAAGTCCAATTCTGTTCGGGTCCACCTCTCAGCTCTAGCAGCTCACCACTCATTGGTGGAGGGGCATTCTCTGTCTGGTCACCCCTTGTTGTCCCGCTTTCTCAGAGGCTTGCTTTTGCTCAAGCCTCCCATCCATCCTCCTGCCCCTGTGTGGGAGCTGAATGTGGTCTTGCAGCAACTGACTCGCCCACCTTTTGAGCCAATGGCTACTTGTCCACTATGCTTCCTCTCCTGGAAGAAACTCTTCCTGATAGCCCTTACCTCGGCTAGGCGAGTGAGTGAGCTTCAGGCCCTGGTCTGTGATAGGTCTTACACCAGGATTTATAGGAACAGGGTAGTCCTTAAGACTCATCCAAAGTTCCTCCCTAAGGTTGTCTCCTCTTTCCACCTCAACCAGGAGGTAGTTCTTCCTACATTCTTCCCTAGGCCTCATGCAAGCCAGGCTGAAGCAGTTCTGCATACCCTGGACTGTAGGAGGGCCTTATCCTTCTACCTTGACTGTACGCAAGGGCATAGAAGGGCTACTCAGCTCTTTGCATCCTTTGACCCCAATAAGTTGGGGTTGGCTGTGTCCAAGCGTACCTTGTCCATCTGGGTGGCTGACTGTATCACCTGGGCTTAAAAGGCAGCTGATCTTCCTTTGCAGGGTAGGGTCACAGCCCATCGTGTCAGGGCAATGGCTGCCTCAGTGGCTCATCTCCACTCTGTGCCCTTGGTAGACATCTGCAGGGCTGCAACTTGGTTTTCAAGCCAGACTTTTGTGGCCCATTACTGCCTGGAGAGGGAGTCCCGTAGGGACAGTGCTTTTGGCCAGGCAGTACTCCGGAATCTCTTTGAGGTTTAGGCAACTCCTGCCCTGCTGCCCTCTGTTGGGCTACTGGTGGAGGTTGTGTCCTTGAAAAGCCTTTCTTTGCTGCTGAGACTAGAGGGAGTTCTTTTGTTCAGCCTGGGTTCCTCGGTAGCCCAGAGCTTGGGAGTCACCCATATGTGAGGACTGACTTCCTGCTTGGTCCTGGAGAAAGAGTAGTTACTCACCTGTAACAGGTGTTCTCCAGGAGCAGCAGGAATCAGTCCTCACAACCCTCCCTCCTCCCCTTGGAGTTGCAGTTGTACATAGTTTATTTTTCATTTTTGTATGCTGTTTTTAGCTATGTCATTTTGTGGTAGCCAAGACCTATAGGCTAGGCCATAAGCCTGAACCTGAAAAATGACAGGCCTCAGAACCAAGCCTGGATTTCAGTAGTGCTGAGACATAAAATTAAAAGACAGAATTGAATATTGCTTTAGAATGAAATGCTGCTATAGCAAAGTTTGCACAAAGTGAATACAATGCCTATATGTTAAATCGTTACTCCAGAATTGTTACTTACACATTTTAGGAGCTAGATATGACCTTGATGAAGGAAAGTAACCAGGTTTGAACCAAGCCATTGTTCAGCTAGCTGGAGAAAGCAGAGCAAAGGGCATAGATCCTGATTGGTCAAATTCAGGGAAATGTCAGACCAATAGAAAGTTTGTAGAAATTAGCATGAGACCAATAGAATGTTTTCATGTATCAAAATGTTTTGGCTGTATAAAATGAACATGTTTCCGCTAACGTGGGACTCTGTCACTTTTTAGATTGCCTTGTGCACAATAAACTGTCTTGAACCTTGATAAAGACTCCTGGTGTAATTGGTTTGGTGGCGTTCCGCCGCTACATATTCTTGGTGCGTTGGCCGGGAAGGTGTAGTGGTAGAGAGTGATCAAACTGATTTACCACGAAATTCGCCTCAAGGTTTGGCCTGGTTGGGACCGCGTCTGACCGACGTGTGAATTCTCAGGCGCCAACCGGTCCATTGAATTGGAGAGGGTTCTAGCCTCGGCGGGCATTGGGTCCGGCTAGGCCAACACCTTCAAACCCGAGGAGGGGAGTCCAGGTTTCAACCCATGCGCTGGCTTGGGGGACGGGTACCAGATCTGGGTGAGTATAGAGTTTTTATATTATTAAGTCAGACAGTACTGGAACCTGGAACCATATGGTAATGGGAAAAATGGTAAAAGGACATTGATCACGTCCGGAGCAGTCCGAGTACTCTTGCAAGGGCTATTAAGAGCGCAAGAGGAAACCACTGACTCCTTCTGGTAATAAAATCATGATTAACGGTAATGGTAAAATTTTTGGTAAGCCTAGATAGTCAGGATTGGGCTTTTGGGAAATGAAATTGTGTTTGTGTGTGAGATGAGTGAGTGAGAGGTCTTAAAAACAAAGGCCGAGCGAAAGCGGAGTACGGTCTTACTGTTTTTTGTTTGTCTCTGATTTTTGTTATCTGTTATCTGTTTAAACCGCAGAGTTCCCCTTCTGGTATGAGGTAAGATTATTCTGTTGGGTAATTTGTAGAACAGTTTACCGATTAAGAAATAGTATTAAGCAGAAAAGAAGACAGAAGGAAATAAACTCAGTAAAGAAGCTATCTCTCATGCATTCCAGTTGTTTTTCCTGCAGCACAGCGTGAAATGAAACTAGCCAGGGGAATGAGAAGGGGCGTGTCTGGAGAATGGAATGGATAGTAGCTGTTAACCCTGTGAAGGCTTAATTTCAGCGTTCTATAGCTGAGTTGATCTGTGCTTATTTTAGGAAAATTGTACCTGTTTTATTCAATATGTTGTAATAAGTGATCTTCCTTCTGCTATGGTCATGTATTAAATATCATGTAATAGGAATGTTTAGTCAGAATTTTGAATCCCGATAGTTTTGGGCTTAGCCTGGAAAGGGTTAAGTTCTTATTAACCCCTTTTGAGTTCCTGTGCTTGTACGGACCAAGTGAGAAGAATTTCTGTAGGGCTAGCTTTGTTTTGTATTATTTATGCTCCAACCTTCAGTAAGTACTATAATGGTTTAAATAGGGAATAATAGAGAAATTCAGGAAACTGCTTTTGTTTTCCCTTTGTCCTACGAAGTAGAGGTTAAGAGCCATTCCGAGCCAGTAGTACCAGATCGCGACCTGAAAGTGATTTAAATCCTGAGTGAATAAGGAGTTCATCGTGCTTGAATTCTAGTTCCTGATATACTGCAGCAAGCACCTCATAGAAGACATACTTATTGTTAATAAAAATAAGATAGGAAGAAAAAGTGTATATGTATTCCAGATATCTACCCACTTTATTGAAAAAGTATCCGGAATGTCTTTTGAATATCTCCTTCCTAAACTGTAAGATTTAAAGAAATTTCTTTTGCAGAGACATTATTCAGCTTAAGTGCTGAGTACGGCTGGCAGTTAGTTTTCATGCCAAGTAATTTCTTTCCAGTTATACGTAACAGATATGTGGCCGCTAAGATAAGAGCCATAGTTCTTTTTATTAGAATTGTTATAACATGTTGCAATTTATCTAAATTGTTCCTATTTAGAATGAGCACACACATCTATTATGCTTATTGCAATCAATCTATGCTTATGTTTTCAGCCTACCCTTTGTTTACAGCAATAATATGTTTTTTTTTAATAAGTGCACCCAGAAGAATATTATTGTATAGTTCTGATTCATAGTCAATAGGAAAATACAGCCTGACTGGCCGCCCCCTCTGTCTGTTGTTAACTACGTCATCATGGGGGGAGGAAGGGGGCTCAGAGTCCATGCAGATTTCAGAGTAGTTATTTCCTGGCCTCGTAGTTTCCCGTGAATGTTCCCTGATCAGTTCCCCTAGAAGCCCCGGCACAGTTTAAAGTACCGTTGACACTACAAGCAGGGATTTATTTGCTAGTTCAGCCTGATTGCCGTATGCCTTCAGATGTACAACTACCAGTAAAAGAGAGGGTCACGCAATCCCATTGCACTAGGCCCAGGGCCAGCTTTGCACTAGCCAGCTGACCAGATTTGTTTCTGCCACTAAATTGATTTGCGGGCACGATAGTTAATGGAAGTAGTGCAGAAAGTATTTGTGAATTGTGAAAATAAATGTGAAAGAGAAAGTGAATCGAAAATAAAGAAGAAAACAGATCTTCTTGCTGATACTTGTTGAAGTGAAAAGGGGTCGTGAAAATGATCGGCCCCCACTGGGTGCGAGTCAGTGTGCCCATTGCAGAGAAGAAGGATGTTAGAGAAGTGAATGCCCGTATCTTGACTCCACCCCCAAGAGGGGAGGAGGGAGTACTTGATTTAAAAAAAAAATAAAAATAAACCAAGCACAGTGTTCCAGTAAAGAGAGGGAAGCAGCCATAGAGTGAGTGGCAGCCGAAGAGGGCTACAGCATGGATGAAGACTAGGCCAGACCGGACTCCAAGTTTCCCTGGGTCCCCAGGAGTCAGTCTGTAAATAGGAGACCAATATATGGGCTTTATGGGGAATACATGAGCAGAATACTAAAGCCAGTAGCCCCTTTGTTTTCTTGATGCATCACCATTGTCAGAGCTACTGAGGCTAAGGCCACAAAGCCTCTCCTGCAGAACCACATGTGTGAACTAGGGGGACAGAAAATAACGCACCAGTTCTTGTATATGCCTGAGTGTCCAATTCCACTTCTGGGCCGAGACATGCTTGTTAAGCTCCAGGCCCAAATATCTTTTGCAGAAGGGGGAGAAATGCAAATGACTGTGAACCTAAAGCCTGTTGGATTGATGGTGCTGACTGTTCCCCAAGAACATGATCCAGAAGTTCCATTGCGGCTAACTTTGCGAAGAGAAGCAAATTGAAAAATTCAGGAAATTTTTTTAAAAGACTGTGCTAATATAGAATTCCTGAATCCCAAGAGACTATTTGTTTATTCTGAAGAGATTATTATCAACAGAAAGAGACTGTATTATGGACTATATTATTTGAAAATCTTTGTGCCATTTTGATCAAGAACAATGCAAACTAAAAGGACTGTGTCTATTGAAATACGTTGGAATCTACAGCTCTACACACCTACCAATGAAATTGGTAAGGTCATGTACAGCGGAAGCTTGAGGATCTACAATCAACGCTACACCTGTTGCATGCTACTGAGAGCAAAACAGGTCAATGTAAAGTAAAGAAGAAGAAGACTTCATGGTCAAGAATTATCAACAGTTGCACTAGTTTTTCAAAGACTTGCACTAATTCTTCAGAAACTTTTCATCATGATTCTCTACTGTTTCATCTTTTTGATAGCAGCCTTGAGATGCTTTGAACTGACTTCTGCCTTGCCACCCTGTGCTGCATGCATAACTACTACCCGTACTGGAGAAAAGATTACACAGACTTTGCTTTATCATACCTACTATACTTGTACAGGTATAGTGAGTCAATGCATATATAATGGCACGGAACTGAACATTTGCACAAAAGGAAAGAGCAGAACTTGTTTTCACCCACGACAGAATCCATCCTATTATGTGCTAAAAATACGATGGAATGATGAAGATGGAGCTCTCTTAAATGCTACTCAACAACTTGAAGACCCTACAAAACCTGCAGCTCTATACTTTGATGCTTGTGATGCCATAAACAGAAACTATAATCAGAAATGTGGGACTTGGGAGAGAAATTATTATGTTGATGATAAATATATGTGTCCTGAAGGAGCATATAAATGGGGGATATGTACAGGGGTACACTCTCCAACACATTATGTTAAACCTTCAAAAGCTGATTATTATTGTCCAAAATGGGAATGTGTATAGTATGCTACATGGTCAGGTAGCCCTACAGGACAGGACAGGAGATAATCGTAGAGCCAACTTAGAAAAACTGTCTTTATCTGATCCAAAGACGTGTAAGAAAGGTGCCTGTAATCCTTTAAGGCTCCTGGTCATAAATCCTAGTCAATGGAAGCAAGGTTATAAATTTGGCTTACGCATAGCAGCGGGAGGATCAGATCCTGGAACTTTCGTATATATACAACTTAACACTAAAACTCATGTATCACCACCATATAGAATACACCATACATTCTATGAAACTATGAAATCACAGTTAGAAGTTCCTCATGCCGCACAGAATTTGTTTCTTGAATTAGCTGGAGCCGTGGTAACCAGTCTCAATATAACTAATTGTTACTTCTGTGGAGGAACTAAAATGGGAGATCAATGGCCATGGGAAGCACAAGAATTAAATTTTTCTGTATCATATAATTATACAAATATTCATAAAGCTACAAGTGAATGGGTATTAGCTAACCCCATTGTCGGACGTCTGTGTTTTGCACGTATTGGGCCACAATTTACTGCAAAGGTTGGACAGCTGATCTGTCTCAGCCAGACGTTTTATAATGCCTCAACGAAAAAGACGTCCTGGTGGTCAGGAGTAAAAGATCCTGAACCCACCAATCCTCTAGTTATTTTTCCTGAACTTGCTAAGTTATGGACAAATCTAGTATCACCTAATACCTGGCAAGCTCCACCAGGGCTTTACTGGATTTGTGGAACTAGAGCATATGCTAAACTTCCTCCTAATTGGGGAGGAGCATGTGTATTGGGAACAATAAGACCATCCTTCTTTCTTCTATCTACTGCCCAGGGAGAACAGTTAGGATACCCAATATACAGAACACGACAGAAAAGAGAAGCCTTAAAAATAGGTCAATGGGACAAATGGGGTGGTACGGATGAGTGGCCACCTGAAAGAATTATTTCCTACTATGGACCTGCCACTTGGGAGCAAGATGGCACATGAGGATATCATACCCCAGTTTATATGTTGAATAGAATTATATGTTTGCAAGCTGTTGTAGAAATAATAACTAACGAAACAAGTAGAGCACTAACGCTCTTAGCCAGGCAAAGTATTCAAATGTGTACAGCTATATATCAAAATCGTTTAGCACTTGATTATTTACTAGCAGCTGAAGGAGGAGTATGTGGAAAATTGAATTTAACCAATTGTTGTTTACAAATATATAATGAAGGTCATGTAGTAGAAGAAACTGCTGAACATATGCGCAAACAAACATACATACTGTGGTAGGCGAAGGCCTATGCTCCATGCTAATTGAACTAATCAGACAGGCCTGGCTGGCTTGACCTGTAAATGAAGCCTGTGAAGAGGCCCATAGGAATTGCACATCCCCCAACATGCTGCTATTGTAGAATTAGAACTCAGTAAAGTATTGAATTAGCTTAGACAAGTAGAATTGAAACCTGGAAAAATACAGAAAAATATGTTTAAAAGTCACTGATAAGAAAAGTACAGCTGTAAGGGATTTAATTAAAACTGCTGACAGAAAGGTTACAGAGCCCTGCTTCCCTGCACGTATTAACTAGCCCAATAGCCTTGAAAGTAGGAAAGTAACAAGTTGGTGAACTGACCATTGTAATTGGGACTAGAAGGGGGGTGAGCAGGTGCTGAGCCCACTCAAAGAACATAATTGGATAATCATATCAGTACCGGGACCAATAGAAGAGGTACGGGAGGTACGGGAGGTTACCGGGACCAATGAAATGTTTTTCTATACCTAGAATAGAGCAAAAGTCTATAAAGGTTGTTGTATTGCCAGAGAACATTGCTCAGCCATTTTGAATTTGATTCTGCTTGAGTCTTGTGCACAAATAAATGATTTGGACCTTCTGAACAGACTCCTGGTATTATTGGTTTGTCTGCGCTCTGCTGCTACATATACCAGTTCAGACCTGGCATGGACTAGAGTTAAATGGATGGTTTGGTTCTGTGTTCTCAATGTTTGGTGGCCTGAAAACACTTGCGGTAATTGCAGCACTAGTAGTAATAACATGTTTAATACTTCCATGCATTTTACCCCTCTGCCTACGTAATATATCTGCAATCATTGAGAATATTGTAGAAAGAAAGACAACAGCTAAGCTCCTAGCTATAAGACGGTATCAGCCTATACCACATAACATGGCAACAACTCAAGTATAAGTGATTTGTTTCTCACCCATCTTAACATTCTGGGTGAGAATAATCAAAGGGGGGAATGTGGTAGCCAAGACCTATAGGCTAGGCCATAAGCCTGAACCTGAAAAATGACAGGCCTCAGAACCAAGCCTGGATTTCAGTAGTGCTGAGACATAAAATTAAAAGACAGAATTGAATATTGCTTTAGAATGAAATGCTGCTATAGCAAAGTTTGCACAAAGTGAATACAATGCCTGTATGTTAAATCGTTACTCCAGAATTGTTACTTACACATTTTAGGAGCTAGATATGACCTTGATGAAGGAAAGTAACCAGATTTGAACCAAGCCATTGTTCAGCTAGCTGGAGAAAGCAGAGCAAAGGGCATAGATCCTGATTGGTCAAATTCAGGGAAATGTCAGACCAATAGAAAGTTTGTAGAAATTAGCATGAGACCAATAGAATGTTTTCATGTATCAAAATGTTTTGGCTGTATAAAATGAACATGTTTCCGCTAAAGCGGGGCTCTGTCACTTTTTAGACTGCCTTGTGCACAATAAACTGGCTTGAACCTTGATAAAGACTCCTGGTGTAATTGGTTTGGTGGCGTTCCGCCGCTACAATTTGACTGAGGTAAGATGGCACCTTTAGGCAGGAAGGGAACCGCGCATGCGTGCCTGCATTCCCAAAGGCTTTCATAGAAAGCTGGGGAAATGCTCCGCTGGGGCTTCATCGGCGCCGATGACACCTATATGTGAGGACTGATTCCTGCTGCTCCTGGAGAACACCTGTTACAGGTGAGTAACTACTCTTTCCTTCTTGCTTCTAATCTGCTATACATCACAGTTTGCAAAATGGCAGGCCAGGACGTGTAAAGGGAGAGATTTACACGGGTGCATTCTGAAATTGTGCCATGGCCACGTCTGTGTGACTGGAATGTCAGACATCCATATCACACATTTGCAAGTTTCTGAAACTGAGCAAAAACCTGCATGTGTTAGACCCATTACTCAGCATGTCCCTGTTTTGCCTTTTATGTGGTGGACACGTGTATCATTCAGGGTGGAGACAGGCCGCTTTTGCAAGGCACTTACATGTGCCCCTCCCCCCCTCCTCTGCTGCGCCTCCCACTAAATTTTAGACATTCTGACTTGGACATCCCAAATTTCACCTACAAGGCCTTTCAAAAATGTGCCTTCACATAGGCAAATAGATTTCAAGAATACTGAATGGCAGTTTTGAAAAACAGGCCTGCTGGGGGCTGTCAAAGACTGAAGTTAAAAACTCTGTGCTAATCAAAAGTCTACTGTACTTTGAGCCTTCATTTACATTTTGGTATGTTACATATTTACTTCTTCTAGTACTTTATGCTCTAGAACTGCTGAATGAATGCTATACATGTTAGGCATCTCTGCATCACAATCCACAGTTACCATAGCAACGGAGTTCCCAAGAGAAAAATAATTTGGCTAGCAGTGGGATGGAGCATTTCAAAGTTATTTATCTATGAATTGATGCACTTTTCGTTCTCTGTATATTTGAGCGGGCCAGTGGGGAATTTTATGTCCTACTCCTCCTATTAGCATCTGCCACCCAACATCTCTTTTTCCAGATGGAACAGAGGGTGAGCAAAAGCAACTCAGACTGCTTCTCATTAAGATCTATGACCCATGTTAAGAACTATCTACATCAGGCCTTCTCAGAACAGATGCAATGTTGAAATCGTGATTTTGTTGTAGTGCGCACTGTTCTGCTAGATTTATATGCAATAGCTCTTTTCATTAAAAAATAATAAAAATATACCTTTATATTTTGTTGCTGAGCGGATATTTATTTCAAGCTTCTACTGTTCTATATGAAAAAATAAATTGCTAGTGTTGCAATGGCCATTTTATTGTAAACTGTTATTAAAGTTGTAAGATAATATCAGCCTCTATGTTTCAACTTAGCTTTCTTATTACACAATTAGCAACTCCTATGTTTTATGTGAGAATAGAACTATTGATGGTGAAATGGAATATATTTAAATGGTATACTTCTTTACCAGCTGCAAAGTAATGTATCTACTTGTCCTTGTCACTAGGCCGCAAATGACATAACAGTAATGTTGTTTGTAAGGAAAGCTATTGATAGTGTTTCAGATTCAGTTCTACCTTTTTAGAAAGGCTGCCCAAAATAAAAAAATAGTACCATACTCTAACGCATCTTCTTGAGGAAGGCACCCAAGTAATTGTGATTGTCAATTACGTTCATATCATCAACAACAATCTTTCTTTTTACAAATTTATAGAGCTATAACTATATTGAAATTTGGATTTATTTGCTCAACAGTCCAAACCCAAGTTCAAGACAAGGTACAATTCAGGCCAAATACATATTTCCCTGTCCAAAGAGTTTGCAGTCCAAGAAGCTTATTTACTAAACTGCATTAGAGTAATATTATATGTTACTGTCCAACTAGGAAGCAATTTTAAAAGGTCATTCCCATGCGTATGCACACAAACGACATGTTCTAGAATACCGGCCAGTGTAAAAGTATGAGCTTTGGAATCAAGGCTCTGATGGGCTTGCAAATGGGTAGGGTTTGGTAGAGTATGGGCAGAGAATGCAAGCACACACAAGCATTATAAAAGACTATCATTTATATGCATACTTGAAAAATATAAGTGTATTTACATCAGCTCTAAGTAACTGTTTATTAACAACTTAGAAAACTGAAGGTGGACAAAGCCATGGGGCCAGAATGGATACATACCAGTTACTGGGGGATCTTTGAGAGGTTCTGGCAGGTCTTCTTAAAATGTGATTAATAGATCCTTAGAGACAGGAGAGATTGCACGGGATTATAGAAGGGCTGATGTGATTGGTCCCTCTTCACAAACGTTGTAGCTGAGGAGAATATGTGGGGAACTATAGGCTGGTAAGCCCTACCTCTGTGGTTGGAAAAGTAATGGAGAAGCTGCTACTGAGCAATATTGCATGCTAGTTTTGGTTAATGTGTATTATTTTCAGCTAATGAAGCAAACATTAGGCCCAACATGTGTTAAAAAATAATGAGGTATGTTCCATGCAAAGCAGCTCATTATTATACAAAATGAATGACTTGCATGAAAATTTGCAAGCCAAGTTACAAGTTATTCACAGAAATATAAAGAAGTGTGCATGCAAAAATTACCCCCCACACACAATTTACCAAAATTCATAGTGGGGATAGTCATAAGGGTACTTCTCTCCACCTAGAATCTGGTGGTGAAAAAAGTAGAAATGATGTGGGCCTAACTTCCTCCTTTTCCCAAAAAGTATAGTGCCCCATTTGCCCTTCCCATGACTCCCTAACCTTTCCAGTACTTGTTGGGGCATCTCTAGGGATCTAGTGGGGGCAGAAAAAGTCGGTTCCACCTGTCCCAGTGTTGCCCTCTTCCAAAATAATGCAGTCTGACCTCTAGAGGTAAACTCAAAGTATTATCCCTAGTTTTGACCTCAAAGTTTCTTGTTTGAACTTCCTCATTTGAAACTGAATTCTGCCCTACTATACCTACACCCCAGTAAGGCTCCTACCCTGACCCATTATATTCTTGTAACATCTGTCTCTCAGATTTATTCATCTCAGTTTTTCACCTCTCTGAACAAAATTAACTTTTCTTCCATGGTCTCCTCCAATCATCACTAACACCTTCATGAATTTCCAGGTTCTTGACTATCATATTCTTTTCAATGCTATCTCATCTCTCCTCCACTACATTGACAGTGTCTGTTAAAATACCACTCTCCTCATAACACTATAATGCATTTAACTTTGCATATTTTTACCCTCCACATTCCTTTTCTGGAAAGCATACCAAATCTCAGCCTTAGCTCACTTTCAGAATTCATTTCCTATGTAACTATGAGGGTACTTTGGAAGCCCTATTTGCACTTTGGATGTCTGAAAACAGGCACAGAGATGTCAAAAGCACAGACAGTACTATTGGTGTAACTCACCTTTTGCACAAATAAAAAATCTTACAGTTTTATTTTCCATTTTCTTGGATGCAGAAAATATCTGCTCCACAAAACTGCTTGGGCTTTCAGGTTTCTGCCACATTAGATTGCTGTGAAAATGTGGAGACTTGCTTTTCCCATGGATCATTTGAGGTGTGCTGTTTTACATTTTCTTTATAAATGTCCAGAGCATGTTTAGAAAATAGATTTCTGCATATTCCCAGCATGAGGACATCCAAGTCTGAATAAGGGCATAATGGAGGAGTGGCTGGGGCATTCCCAGGAACCTGGACTTCACTGCTTGATCTCAGAAACATCTTGGGCATCCGGAGTTGTGTCTAAGTTTAGACCTGCTCCAGGCAGGAAAAAGCATCAGGAAGTGCTTGTTTTGGTGAAAAAACATGCATAGGGTGTAGAGTAGATAGCATTCTATCATCCCCAATAGTCAGCAAAATCACAATGATAGCAGAAGTGGAATTTGAACTCTGGCTTCCTTGGTCCTGGCACACTACTCTAACCATTAGACTATTCCTAGATTTTCTTGTTCTAGAATATTATTCTGATAATGACTATGTAGATGGCCCCACAGACATCCATATCAGGCAGATCCACGTTTGTGAAATCATGTCTGAACCTGGATGTGCTGATATTTTTTTCAGACATTCTGGCTTAGAAGTATCAGATGACACTTGGACTAGAGGAGATCAAACTTAAGCTTTCTTTAAAAGCTCAGATGACAAGACTTCGACTTTCATACTTTGGACACATCATGCGAAGAGAGAGATCATTAGAGAAAGACATTATGCTTGGCAAGATAGAAGGTCAACACAAAAGAGGAAGGCCAGCAATGAGATGGATCGATACAATAACAGCAGCCATGGGTACCAGTCTGTCAACAATGAGCCACCTGACTGAAGACCGAACACAATTTAGGATAGCTATCCAGAGGGTCGCCATGAGTCGACTCCGACTCGACGGCACTTAACAACAACATCTCTCCCTAACCTCCTCCTCATGCACTCTGATCCACTTCCAGCTTCCAACTCTCTACTTTCCACCTTGCTACATCCCGTATAAGGCTCCTTCAAATCTAGACTAAAAATCCACTTTCTGAAGCTGCTATTAAAACTAAACTCGTGACTATTTTTCATCACAACCCTCTTGATTTTAACCATTTTCTTCATAAACTTTCCAAAGATTTTCATTTTGTATACTTATTGTAACTAGGTTCTAAATGTTACAAAGTGGGAATTTTCTTGTATATGTATTTATACATTGTTCCATATGTCTAGTAGAGCTATAGAAATGATAAGTACTGCAACCAGTAGTTATCAATTTATCTAAGAATTGTAAGATAAGCTAAGCCATGTCAAACCAAGGTCATTTGTGCCTAGAATCCTATCTCTGATGGTGATCATTCCAAGTTACTGGTACCTGGCAGATCTCAGAAAGTAAATTTGTGTTTTATAGCTCCTTTCCAGAGATAATCAATGGCTTTTCCAAACTTGTCTGACTGATACTTTTTTTATGGATTTTTGTTCCAAGAAATTGTCCGAGTCTTTTTGAGCCCTGATCTGTTTGTCATCTTGATCATGTCCTCTGGCAAAGAATGTCATAGCTTAATTCTGTGCTACATGAAAAAATAAGTTTTTTCAATTTGTTTTCAATCTATTGGTTGTTAGTGTGATATAGGAGAATGATAGGTGAGTGATATTGCTGAAGGACTGCATGGAAAAGTCTGTCTTTTTGCAGATGACATGAAAATTTGCAACAGGGTTGACTCCCCTGAGGGAGTGGATACCATGAGGAAAGATCTCCAAAAGCTGGAAGAATGGTCCAATGCTTGGCAGTTAAGATTTAATGCAAAGAAGTGCAGTGTCATGTACTTGGGAAGCAGAAATCCAAGAGAAATGTACACGATAGGGGGCGAGAGGTTGGTGTGCATGGACCAGGAGAAGGACCTTGGTGTGATTATTTCTGCGGATCTCAAGGTGGCAAAATAGTGCGACAAGGCAGTGGCAAAAGCCAGGAAGATGTTGGGTTGCATACAAAGAGGAATTACCAGCAGAAAGGAAGAGGTTTTAATGCCACTGTATAAGTCACTGGTGAGGCCTCACTTGGAATACTGTGTTCAGTTTTGAAGCCCATATCTTGCAAAGGATATAAAAAGACTGGAAACTGTTCAGAGGAAGGCAACCAAAATGATTTGGAGCCTGCATCAGAAGCCTTATGAGAAGAAAATTGAAGACCTAAATATGTACACTCTGAAGGAGAGGAGAGACAGGGGAGGTATGATTCAGACCTTTAAATACTTAAAGAGAAATAATGAACAAACCTCTTCCAAAGACGGGGAAGCTATAAAACTAGAGGGCATAACATGAAGCTGCAAGGTGGTAAATTGAAAGGCAATGTCAGGAAATACTTTCACACTGAAAGGGTGGTGGATGCTTGCAATGCCCTCCAGATGGAAGTGTTGGGGACAAATACAGTGACAGAATTCAAAATGGCATGGGACAGACACAGTGGATCCCTTTACAGCAACAGAATAAAATCAAAATTAACTTAACTAACTAATTTCTCAACATTCAGGGATGTCCCACACGGAGTGGTGGGTTCACCCCTTAAACAAAGACATGGGGAGGGGTGGCCTGCATGGAGCAGCAGGTGCACCTACTCTTGCCATCTTACTGGGCATTGCAAGAGTATAAAGCGGTCTTCTCAGAGTATACAATTAAATTAGACTCAGTATAAATACTCTATTGTAACTTAATGTCAATATTTAAAAGAAATTTCTACAATGTAACAAAACTTATATTGCCAGTCAATCTTCTTCAAATGAAAAGCATAAAAACTCTCCTTAATTTTCTAACGGTAGTCTCAGAACCAGAGGACACTGCACCACACGCTTTGTGGAAAAAGAGTATTACCTCATTCACATCAACGACTACCAGGAGACCACTTCTCCTTTCATCTTGTTGTTTTTAAGTTATTTATGTGATAAATGATGCCAGCAAATAAATATATACCACCAAGGTTCCTCTGCCTCGTGAAATTTCTTTAAAATGATATATGGTAGGCTTATCTTAATTTTGTGGACAAGTTCGTGTTCCACGCCAAACGGATAGTCATTTCTCAGACAAATAATTGTTTCTCTACGCCTTCCCAGGGCGCCGTATTAGCGTTTCTCTCCCTCTTGGAGGTTCTTCAGGAGAATCTGTAAGACAATTTAGAATGGCATTGCAAATTTTCATGTATTTGTTTAGCCCACTTGTAATAGTGACTCGTGTGAAAATTGAATAAGAAACTGGAAAAAATCATCAATGTCTCAGTAGAATGGCAGGTGTGTAGATAACCTATCTCACATGACTCTAGATAAAAGTCAGCTGTTGTGGTAAGACCGCATGCGCGGCGTTTTTTCTGTCATGAAAGTACTTTGAGAGACGTGGGCAGCATTTCACAGTGAGTACTTCCTATTTAGGCGATATATTTTTGGCTTTTGTAATTCCAATTGTTTTTAAATGAAAGGGGTCCTTCATAGGATGATTTTTTCCAGTTTCTTATTCAATTTTCACACGAGTCACTATTACAAGTGGGCTAAACAAATACATGAAAATTTGCAATGCCATTCTAAATTGTCTTACAGATTCTCCTGAAGAACCTCCAAGAGGGAGAGAAACGCTAATACGGCGCCCTGGGAAGGCGTAGAGAAACAATTATTTGTCTGAGAAATGACTATCCGTTTGGCGTGGAACACGAACTTGTCCACAAAATTAAGATAAGCCTACCATATATCATTTTAAAGAAATTTCACGAGGCAGAGGAACCTTGGTGGTATATATTTATTTGCTGGCATCATTTATCACATAAATAACTTAAAAACAACAAGATGAAAGGAGAAGTGGTCTCCTGGTAGTCGTTGATGTGAATGAGGTAATACTCTTTTTCCACAAAGCGTGTGGTGCAGAGTGTCCTCTGGTTCTGAGACTACCGTTAGAAAATTAAGGAGAGTTTTTATGCTTTTCATTTGAAGAAGATTGACTGGCAATATAAGTTTTGTTACATTGTAGAAATTTCTTTTAAATATTGACATTAAGTTACAATAGAGTATTTATACTGAATCTTACTGGGCAGACTAGATGGACCATACTGGTCTTTATCTGCCGTCATTTACTATGTTAAAGTGCTGCGAGTAGCGCAGGGTTAACACACGAAAATCACACATTTTTACCTTGCCAGGGCATAGCAGCCAGAATAGATGCAGCGTGTGTGGCCATGGTATGCTACTACCACTGTGCTTGTTGTGTCACTAGCACAGTAGTAGTGAATGCACAGTCATAGCGCATGTGCACAGTGTGCACGGTTGCAACGCGCATTGCGAAAAAGAAGCAACAAGCATGATATTATTGCGGCTGTGGGTTTTGAATTCACTGTAAGTAAGAAATGTGCTTCAAGCACACATATAGGAAAGTATCAATTGGCTGGTTTAGAATACAGAAAGATGACTGGGAATGGCCTTAACTGCCTGCACAGCTCAAAGCATAAGTTGCGAGGTACAAGAGGGAAAGGGCAAGCAAATCAGCAAGGCAAAGACATGCAGAGAGTATGTGTTGTGTCCTTAACTGTAGGAGGTAGGGTGCAAATCATCACACGGTGTGGTTTGAGATAAAAGACAAGGTGCAGTACAATCATAGCAAGCTCAAAGTCCTAAACTTCCAAAACACTGACTTCAGTAAAATGACCAAGTACCTGAAGGGGTGGGAGGGGATAAGGGAAGTGGAATTGCAATGGGCTAAACTAAAAGTGGCAATAAAAGGGGCAACAGATAAATATTTAAGGAAAGTAAATAAAAACAAAAGAAGGAAACCTATTTGGTTTTCCAAAGAATTGGCTGCTCAAATAAAGTCAAAAAACACAGCTTTCACAAAATTCAAAAGCTTGCAAACAGAGGAACACAGAAAGGAATACAGGATCAAGCTAAAAGAGACAAAAAGAGAAATAAGGAAAGCAAAATCAAAGGCAGAGGAAAAGATTGCTAAAGATGAGAAGTGTGGCAACAAAACTTTCTTCAGGTATATTCGGGAGAGAAGGAAAATCAGAGGTGGAATTGCAGGACTCAGAAGTGCTGGGAACGGACTCGTGGAAAGTGACATTGAAAAAGTGAAATTGCTAAACAAATACATCTGCTATGTTTTTACTAAAGAAAATCCTGGAGAAGGACCACCTGTGACTCTCAAATATAAAAATGGGAATGAAGTAGATACCACACTATTCACAGAAGATGATGTGTTAGAACAACTTGCAAAACTGAAAGTGGACAAGACCATGGGACCGGA
The DNA here is from genome assembly GCA_033557465.1 of Ichthyophis bannanicus. Lineage (NCBI taxonomy): Eukaryota > Metazoa > Chordata > Amphibia > Gymnophiona > Ichthyophiidae > Ichthyophis > Ichthyophis bannanicus. The sequence goes on from CM066032.1 coordinate 1,142,194,171, forward strand.
TGGGATACATCCCAGGATACTGAAAGAGCTCAGAGAGTTTCTTGCATGGCCGTTAAAGGATGTTTTCAACATATCCTTGCAAACAGGAGAAGTTTCTCAGGACTGGAGAATGGCTGATGTGGAACCTCATCACAAAAGTGGTGACAGGGAAGAAGTGACAAACTACAGGCACATCAGCCTTACCTTGGTGGCAGGAAAAGTAATGGAGGAACTCCTGAAACAGCGAATAGTGGACTTTCTCAAAACCAACAGGTTGCATGATCCGAGCCAACATGGTTTTACCGAAGGACGATCTTGCCAAACAAATCTGAATTTCTTTGACTGCGTGACCAGAGAACTAGATCAGGGGCATGCAATGGATGTCATCAACCTGGATTTCAACAAAGCCTTTGATACTGTTCCTCATAGGAGGCTTATCAATAAACTCAGTAGTTTGGGGATGGGTCCCTAGGTGGTGAACTGGATCAGAAATTGGTTGACAGACAGCAGAAGGTGATGGTAAATGGAGCTCACTCGGATGAAAGGAGGGTGATTAGCGGGGTGCCCCAGGGTTCGGTCCTGGGCCCAGCACTGTTCAATGTATTTGTGAGTGATATTGCTGAAGGACCGAATGACTCACTGGATAGCCTCCAGGATATCTGTAAATAGTTACTCTCGTTCTTTGGTTTGTTTTAACACTGTAACACTGTATTTACACCAAAGTTACTTGTTTATAGTTCCAACTGTTTCAAGTAAACATTCCATCTTGTTCAATGTAAACTGTTTTGCCTTGCAGAAAAATGGTATATAAAAACCAGCTAAATCAATAAATGTCTTTTTGTGGATGACACTAAAATTTGCAACAGAGTGGACTCCCCTGAGGGAGTGGATACCATGAGGAAAGATCTGCAAAAGCTGGAAGAATGGTCTAATCCTTGGCAGTTAAGATTTAATGCGAATAAGTGCAGTTCCATGCACTTGGGAAGCAGAAATCCAAGGGAAATGTACGCGATAGGGGGCGAGAGGTTGGTGTTCATGGACCAGCAGAAGGACCTTGGTGTGATTATTTCTGCGGATCTCAAGGTGGCAAAACAGTGCGACAAGGCATTGGCAATAACCAGAAGGATGTTGGGTTGCATACAAAGAGGAATTACCAGCAGAAAGGAAGAGGTACTAATGCCACTGTATAAGTAACTGGTGAGAAACAAGTCCAAAACGTAGCACAAGGAAGGCTTTAGCTTGAAAACTTTTTATTTTGCACTCAATTGAGACTGCGTGCCAAGGACCCAACACAGGCCGTGTTTCATCACACCTTCATCAGGGGTATTGGCATACTCTCTTAGCAGTATGTTCAATATTCACAATTATCATTTAGATAATTTGCTGCTCATGCACAATTCTTATGTTCGTAGTGTCGCGCCCCCTACTGGCCAGGCGGTAGCCTAGGAGCGGGGGACGGAACTTCTTTAAATGTCCCTTGTTTGTTACCTATGTTCCCAACAGGATGCCTGCTGGGAAATGTAGTCGTGTAGTTGTGTGGTTGAAATAAATTCAGCCGAGAGGATTTTCATAGGCACACAGGATTATTTATTTATTCTTCAGCCAAATGAACTTTCTTTCTTGCAGTTCAAAAATATCAAAACAAAACGGTGGATATTTTCTCCGGTGTAACAAAACCAAAAGAATAAAGTGCTTCTGAGGTCAGCTTGTTATAGTGCCAAACAACAGTATTGCTCCATGTGAAAACAGCCAGTAATCTTCCTGTGCCAAACAACAGCTTTCAGCTTGGTTTAAAACAAAAGCTTTACATTCTTCAACCTATGCATAACATTGGCATCTTTACTGCAAACTATTTTTCTCTCACACACACTGCTTTTTCTTAGTGGCTGTATTACAGACTCTGGCTTCACTTTCAAACAGTCCTTTTTAAACTCCGGGCCATGCCTCGGAGATCAGCAACTCATTTGCATATTTTTCTCAGCACTGCCCCACTGACGACTAAGCTTCCAGGTTTCCTATTTTCTATAAACCTTCTAGCTTTTCAGTTTTGAGCACAAACCAGAGAGCAATCCATTTCATTATCTGAGGGCAATTCCTCTAGCACAGATTCTTCCAGGTCCATGCTTTCTACCTCAGAGTCTGTTTGTAAATGATTTAACTCTGTCTCAGAAATGGCAGGCTTTAGTTTCTCTAAAACCTTTAACACTTTCTTTAATACAGATTCCTCTCTCTGCTGAGGACTACTAGATGAATTAGGGAGTTTCTTATTTCTCAGAACGCTCTGAGAGGATTTCAAGGTGCTCACCTTACTCTGTGGAATTAAGCTCTCCTCAGATTTTACTGCCAAAGGCTCTGTTTCCATCTGCTCTCCTGGAGACAGCTCTCTGCCATTTTCATAACTTGGCTTCTCCCCCTGGTGAGCTCTCCCTCTCAACGGATTTCTCCTGTATTTCTTACAGGTCTCAAGGGTGACTTCTATACCTCTGGAAGGATACTGCCTCTCTCACAGTTCCTGCTTTCCTGGCAGCCTCTGTTTCCCTGGCAAACTCTGCCTTTCTCCAAGAAGTCTCTGCAGACGTCTCTGCTGAAGTTCCCTTGGTTCTCCGTGTTCCCTCTGAACACTCTCCTCGGGTTCCTCCTGTCCTTGTTCTCCTTCTCGTTCCTGTTCCGGTTCTGCTCTCTTCTCCCCTTGCTTCCTCAAACTTATATCTGTGATTTTCCCTTCCGTTTCCCAGCTCCACCCCCAGCTGTTCCTCGTGAGCAGGGCTGGTTACCATGGAGCTAGGGTGTGGCTCTCTATCACAAACTTTCTGCAGGGAGTTTTTTTCTGAAGCAGGAGTTTTAACCCCTAAGCTCCTGGAGCTAATTCCTTTTTCAGAGGAAAATACCAGATTTTTCCCTCTTTGCTTCTGCTCTCCCACGGCTTCGCCACCACAGATCCCCCCCCCCCTTAAGATATTCTGGGCTGGCAGACAACTGTCGGCACAGCACGGAATTCTAGAAGGAATGTACTGCTCTGCTTGACAGCTATCCAATTCATGTGGGGTTGCAGCTAATCGATCTGACACTACCCGCTCATGCCATGGGTGCAATACATTTATATGGAAAATCTGCTGTCTTCCTTTCCTCGTCTCTACTATATAAGAAACTGGTCCCACTCGTTTGATGACCCTATAAGGGCCTTTCCATATGGCTTCAAACTTTGGGCTAGATCCATCTACCATTACAACCACTTTCTCGCCTATTTCTAATTGGCGGAGTCGGGTACGCTGGTCATAATACTTTTTCTGGCAGGTCTGACTAGTGATAATATTCCCTTCTGACACCTGGGTGGTACGCTGCAAGCGTCCTTTCAGGTCCCTTAAAAATTTTGGAACCTCCACTTCCTCTAAGGCTGGCTCCACCCACTGTTCCCGTAATATGTCTAGTATCCCTCTAGGAGCTCTTCCATACATTAATTCATACGGGGAAATGCCTGTAGAGGACTGCTTACGTTCTCGGCATGCGTACAACACAAACGGGAGCACTATATCCCAATCAGACATATCACTTCCTAGGCTTCTCCTCAACATTCTTTTTATAGTTTGATTTAGCCTTTCCACTAATCCGTTGGATTGAGGGTGGTAGGCGGCTGTTTTAACATGGCAAATGCCAAAGGCATCCCAGACCTGGGCTAGATATTTAGAGAGGAAATTACTGCCTCGATCAGTTAAAACCTCCTGGGGAAACCCAATCTCACAAAACAGCTTCACTATTTCCCCCGCAATGGTCCTAGCAGACGTATTCCGTAAGGGGATTGCCCACGGGAAACGGGTAGCTTGATCAATTATGACGAGGATGTATTGAAATCCCTGGGGTGTCCTCTTCAAGGGACCCACTATATCCATAGCTAATCTATATACGGGTTTGGATATAAGGGGCACGGAAACTAAAGGCACTTTCTTTGGATGGGAAGAAGTAACCCTTTGGCATTGAGGGCAGGACTCATAAAACTTTGCGGTCTCTTTAAAAACTCCTGGCCAATAAAAGCGAGTTAAGATCTGGTCTAATGTACCATGGATGCCTTTATGACCCCCTACAGGGTGGTCATGGGCTAGCCTCAAAACCAAATTTTTAAAGGTGGTAGGTATCACCAATTGTTTCCGAGTATGTCCTAGCTGAGGGTCTATGCTTTCCCGATATAATAGCCCTTCCTCGAAAAAGAATCGGGATAGGGTTCCCGTCTCTGTACTAGTATATGTAAAAGCCCGTGATAGGGCAGGGTCATCCCTTTGTTCTTCAGGGAAAGAAGGAAACCCTTCAACTAAGTCTGCAGGAGCCCATGGCAATTCTTGCCCTGCTGCCAGTTCTGCTCTATTCTGTTTTCTAATCTGCTTACCCTTTTTCCTATCAGCCTTCCTCTCCCTATGTATGTTGGTAGGGGGTATTATTAACTCCTCATATGAAGGCAAGTCCTGGAGGGGTTCGTCTACTGGGTCCTGAGCCTCTATCCCTGCGCTGGCACTGGCCCTGGTGGATACCAGACCTGTCCTGGATTGTAAGTCTTTCACTAGGCCTCGCCTGAACTGAGGCCAGTCTTTCCCTAAAACTACCGCGTGAGGGAGCTTAGGGACTTGTCAGACGGCTGCCTGGGTGAGAATCTTCACACTCTTGGCAAGTGCATATTTCTATATGATTTGCAAGGTATTGTGGGCAATGTAGTTCATTCACACCAGACACAGCTGCTGACAATAATTTAGTTGTGCTCTTGGGTAAAGCCAATAAGATATTTATTTATGGGGTTATTTCTCCCAACACAGATATGCTTGGTAGCACATAAATTAGGTTACTTGCTTTCAGTGTTAACTTGGAAAAACAAAGTCAAAATCAGGAAAACAACAAATGAAAAGCCACAAAGCAAGAAACAAACTGTTCTTTTCAGATTAACTTCTGATTACTTCCCACACAGATTCAGACTAGATTCTCTCCTAGCTCACAAGCAATTAGGTAAAGCTTAATTGCTAGCAGTTATCCAGCTGAAACCCCTTAGCTGGCTTGCTTTCTACTGTGTGGGTCAAAACCAGCTTCAGGAGCTTTTTTTTGAATAGATTAAAGAACAAATTTGTATTTCTTTGTGATGGTTGCTGTACTTTATAACAGAAAGTTACCAACGGAGTTTAGATAGAAAGCAGTCCATATAAACAGGATCCTCATCTGCTATTATTCCCCCTTGTTCAACAAGCATGGGTTCAATATCATGGATTGGCACAGATGAATCTCTCAATGGAGCATTTTCAGGAGAATACTTGTTTCCCTGCTGTCTTTCAAGGGTATAGCTAGGGCATAGATCAGTGTTCATACCTGAGCTTCCATTGCTGCTAGAGGTCCTCTCTATATAGCCTGGCCAGTATGTAGTCCAGTTCTTATGTCAAGCCTTCCAATCCAGATCCCTGGACACTGGATCTCTCTTCACATACCTTCTGGCACAGGTCTTAGGGTCCCTTCCACGTGCAGCCGTCTCCCTCACAGGTAGCCTCTGGTGATTCCTAGCTCTGCAGCACCATTCCTCTGGCTTTCCCCAGTCCAATGGTGTATGCTGGCCCTTGGAATACCTCCCAGTATACGTACTGCTTTGGACTCTTCTAGACCTCTCAAAGGCTTTTCTCTTCCTTCTTCCAAAGGGTCTCTTTCCCTCTCTGTCCGTCCGGTTTGGCTTCTGCTTCTGATGATCCTTCAGACGAAACTGATGATCAAACTCAAGCTGATTCTCAGGATACTGAGGACAATTCTCTGGATATCCAAGGTGATCATGAAGATGGTCATCTGTAGAATAAACTCTACGCTTATTCTGCCTAGATGAGTGCTCCTCCCTAACACAGTGCAGCTGTGCTGAATCAGGCCCTGCCCTTTGAGATGAGTGCTTAGGGATTACCTCATAGCCCTCCTGATTGAACACACGTTTCCTCACTTCAGCTCCTCTAATGGCTGTTGGAAACCTGGTGCATTCTGGGACTGGTAGTCTTTTATGGCAAAATTCTGTTTTCATATTTCTACCAGAACTGACAGGTTGCTTGTTCAGAGTCACTTCACCTGTTCTATAGCTCCTTCCTGAGCTATGATAAGCTTCTTTATCACAGACTATAGCGACTAAAATCTCTCGCTCTAAACCTAAGCCCTTCACCTTCACCTTGCTTAGGGGGTATGATGATGCGGCACCGTGCACACATCTTATCTTAATACTACGCTCAGATTGCCTTGGGGCCTGACCACTTTGGGCTTGTATATCAGTCCATAGTTTCTGTGAAATCATTGACTGATCAGCGCCTGAGTCTAACAGGGCTTCTGTGGGAATGCCCTCCACCTCCACAGCCAGCAAGAACCCTTCCCCATTCTCCTTGCAACGGGTGGATACAAGCGCTGTCCTGGCCTGACAATCCCTCCTGAAGTGTCCCGGTTCCCCACAAGTAAAATATTTACTCTGAGCATAAACAGGTTTTTTCTTGGGCTTAACCCCCATGATTTCTCCCAACATGGTGTTTCCTTTCCTTTCTGAATCTCCATTTTCTGGACATTTTGCAACAACCACCTTCGCCTGGCTGACCAATCTGGCCTCGAGGAAGCGCTCCGCCAGTGAGGTTGCTTCTTCGGTGTTCTTGCAGTCCTGGAGAATCAGGAAAGACTTTAACTCCATAGGAACAGCTTCAGCAAATTGCTCCAAAATAATACAGTTTAGGAGAGAATCAAGAGTTTTACCCTGTTGTTCTAACCACTTCCATACTAAACTTTTTATGCTTTGGCATAAGGCCCGTGGTGTCTCTCCTGGTTTAAGCTTGCAAGCCCTTAAATGGCGTCTATAAACCATTGGGGTAAGACCCATTTGATCCCTTATTGCCCTTTTGACTTCCTCATAAGTGGAGGCCAGATCGCTGGGCATAGCACGATAAGCAGCTAATGCTTCACCTGTGGGTGAGGCAGCTATGTGGATTGCCCATTGATCTTGTGGCCATCCACTTAGGTGGGCCACTCTTTCAAAGACTTCCATATAGTCGTCTTTATCGTCCTCTTTGGTTAGAGGACCAAAGGAAAATATACCCTTTCCAGGCAACCCCAGTCCTTGTGAGGCTCCTAAGGAACCTGTCATATTCCTTAAAGCGTCAGAGGTCTTCTTCTGCTCCCCTATCCAGTCACTCATCAACTTCAGGAGCGGCTGCTGCTGGTCCTTCATCATGGCGGCTGCGCGTTCCTGGGACTTAGCGGCCACTTCTTGCTGCTCTCTGAACCGCTCTGCCATCCAGCTCAGCAGTTGTGCTTGCTCCATCTCTTCGGTGATGCTGCTGGTAGGGTTGACTCAGGCTCAGCAAAGTAGGCACCCTCTGGAATCTCAGCTCCAGTCCTTCCTTCTGCTGGTAGTCTGGTCCAGGTTCCCGTAGTTCTTCCTAAGATTCTCCGGTATCACTCCACACAATCCGTATGTCAGGATATGGGCTAGAAGAAATCCAAGAACTACGCCAATGTCACGCCCCTTACTGGCCAGGCGGTAGCCTAGGAGCGGGGGACGGAACTTCTTTAAATGTCCCTTGTTTGTTACCTATGTTCCCAACAGGATGCCTGCTGGGAAATGTAGTCGTGTAGTTGTGTGGTTGAAATAAATTCAGCCGAGAGGATTTTCAAAGGCACACAGGATTATTTATTTATTCTTCAGCCAAATGAACTTTCTTTCTTGCAGTTCAAAAATATCAAAACATAACGGTGGATATTTTCTCCGGTGAAACAAAACCAAAAGAATAAAGTGCTTCTGAGGTCAGCTTGTTATAGTGCCAAATAACAGTATTGCTCCATGTGAAAACAGCCAGTAATCTTCCTGTGCCAAACAACAGCTTTCAGCTTGGTTTAAAACAAAAGCTTTACATTCTTCAACCTATGCATAACATTGGCATCTTTACTGCAAACTATTTTTCTCTCACACACACTGTTTTTTCTTAGTGGCTGTATTACAGATTCTGGCTTCACTTTCACAGTCCTTTTTAAACTCCAGGCCATGCCTCGGAGATCAGCAACTCATTTGCATATTTTTCTCAGCACTGCCCCACTGATGACTAAGCTTCCAGGTTTCCTATTTTCTAAAAACCTTATAGCTTTTCAGTTTTGAGCACAAACCAGAGAGCAATCCATTTCATTATCTGAGGGCAATTCCTCTAGCACAGATTCTTCCAGGTCCATGCTTTCTACCTCAGAGTCTGTTTGTAAATGATTTAACTCTGTCTCAGGAATGGCAGGCATTAGTTTCTTTAAAACTTTTAACACTTTCTTTAATACAGATTCTTCTCTCTGCTGAGGGCTACTAGAGGAATTAGGGAGTTTCTTATTTCTCAGAACGCTCTGAGAGGATTTCAAGGTGCTCACCTTACTCTGTGGAACTAAGCTCTCCTCAGACTTTATTGCCGAAGGCTCTGTTTCCATCTGCTCTCCTGGAGACAGCTCTCTGCCATTTTCATAGCTTGGCTTCTGCCCCTGGTAAGCTCTCCCTCTCAACGGATTTCTCCTGTATCTCTTACAGGTCTCAAGGGTGACTTCTATACCTCTGGAAGGCACTGCCTCTCTCACAGTTCCTGCTTTCCTGGCAGCCTCTGTTTCCCTGGCAAACTCTGCCTTTCTCCAAGAAGTCTCTGCAGACGTCTCTGCTGAAGTTCCCTTGGTTCTCCGTGTTCCCTCTGAACACTCTCCTCGAGTTCCTCCTGTCCTTGTTCTCCTTCTCGTTCCTGTTCCGGTTCTGCTCTCTTCTCCCCTTGCTTCCTCAAACTTATATCTGTGATTTTCCCTTCCGTTTCCCAACTCCACCCCCAGCTGTTCCTCGTGAGCAGGGCTGGTTACCATGGAGCTAGGGTGTGGCTCTCTATCACAAACTTTCTGCAGGGAGTTTTTTTCTGAAGCAGGAGTTTTAACCCCTAAACTCCTGGAGCGAATTCCTTTTTCAGAGGAAAATACCTGGTTTTTCCCTCTTTGCTTCTGCTCTCCCATGGCTTCGCCACCACAGTATCCATAGCTGAACTTCTCAAATGCCACCTGAAGTTTCAATCATGGTCACTCGCTTCTACTGAAAATCGCATCTCAAGGTGGCAAAAGAGTGCGACAAGGCATTGGCAATAACCAGAAGGATGTTGGGTTGCATACACAGAGGAATTACCAGCAGAAAGAAGAGGTACTAATGCCACTGTATAAGTAACTGGTGAGGCCTCACTTGGAATACTTTGTTCAGTTTTGGAGACCATATCTTGCAAAGGATGTAAAAAGATTGAAAATTGTTCAGAGGAAGGCGACCAAAATGATTTGAAGCCTGCGTCAGAAGCCTTATGAGAAGAAAATTGAAGACCTAAATGTGTACACTCTGGAGGAGAGGAGGGATAGGGGAGATATGATTCAGTCCTTTAAATACTTAAAGAGAAATAATGAACAAACAAACCTCTTCCAAAGATGGGGAAGCTGTAAAACTAGAGGGCATAACATGAAGCTGCAAGGGGGTAAATTGAAAGGCGATGTCAGGAAATACTTTTTCACTGAAAGGGTGGTGGATGCTTGGAATGCCCTCCCGATGGAAGTGGTGGGGGCAGATACAGTGACAGAATTCAAAATGGCATGGGACAGACACAGTGGATCCCTTTACAGCAACAGGATAAAATCAAAATAAACTTAACTATCTAATTTATCAACAAATAGAGGTGTCCTACATGGAGCAGTAGGTTCACCCCTAAACAAAGACATGGGGAGGGGTAGCCTGCACAGAGCGGCAGGTGGACCTACTCTTGTCATCTTACTGGGCAGACTAGATGGACCATACTGGTCTTTATCTGCCATCATTTACTATGTTACTATGTAAATGTGGCATCTAGAAATGCTGGGGCCTCATATGGGATCAGGAAGGTAGGCACAGTGTCCATCTTGGGGGTCAGAGATATGAACCCCCTCAAACTGAGGTACCAAGGATACCTGTTCACCTAGCCTATAGGGAACACAGTACAAGGCCTTTGGTGTGGGGGGCTCACCCCTCATTCCCGCCTCTCATTATCGGTTGGGAAGTACCACACCATTGTGGCATGTCTCCCCCCATGTGGGGAACCAGGGGTGCTAGAGTCAGAGTGTTTGAAGGCCATGCACAATCATCATACATGCTATTTGCAGCCTGCCAACCAGCTCCTGAACCACACAGAGTCCATAGGGTCAAACGAACCCCCCTCGGCCTACTATATATGACAGCTACCCTATTTACAGAGGTACAAGGCACATAGGGTACCCCCCCTCCCCAACTGGGAAGGGCTCTGGGGGAACATGACAATGCAACCTACATGCCCCCATGGAAGTGGTTAAACCGAGGATGAGTTCTCTGGTTCTCAGGGAAGTAGAGGCCCACAGGAGCTGTGCAGTTCCATGGAATGTCTCAATCCCTGGGCATGGGGACCAAGGAAGGGATACATGATAAGTGAATTTCAACAAAGGAAGTTCACATTTAGTACTAGAATTATTAAGTAGCTGCTGAGAGCTGATAGGCATCAGTCACATCCTTCCAACTGCAGAAACATGATCCATGGCAGCAGCATGAACCCCAGATCCATATATGCACTGCTACATGCCTCCTGTCCCTATGCAGGGGCAGTAGGGGCCAGACAGCACCTTTTGATCCCACACTGTCATGTTACCTGTATGTGAAATGCCACATTTGCATGTCTTACCCACCACTATTCTCTGCTGGCATCAGCTCTGACTATGTGGCCCGTACTGGCTGAGGCATAGAGCACGGTCCCTATCTTCTGACACCAGAAAAACACATTACACTAGCAGCCCTTTGAAATCTATCCAGTGCATATGCAGATATGAACAGCAGTCAGACAAGACAGCTGTTGATATTTCTATGGTTGTTTTGCCCACTGTCCCAGCAGAGTTACTCCTGACCTGCAGGCACTAATTTTGTGGATCTCAGGCTGTTGTGGCCTGGGCAGGTGCCTAGGTATTCCACTAACATCACCTATTTGCCCTATTATTCCTTATGTGCTTGCTCTGACTCTGCCATTCATATTTCCTAAAGCTCAAGTCCAACCTGTGTGTTCAGAATACGCCAGCAAGGCAGGTGCAACTATCACCTGGTGAGAGGCAGGCACTAGTTGTGCCTGTGCTAGTTGCAACATTGTGCCACTTGCACACAGGGCCGGCCTGTCCTTTGTGTGTGAATGTTGCCCGCACATGGTCCCACGCATCAGGGAGTCCCGTTCTTGCCTGCCTGTCTTCAGAGGGAGCTGGTGAGGCCTGAAGCTCAGCGCCCTGGCTCACCTTTGCAGATTCGTGAGAAAGAACGGTGTTTTCCTACTTTCCCATGGCTCTGTTAAAGTTGACCTGACGGCACGCCAAGTATTGGGAGGGTAAACAGGGGCATTTCCTGTCTCGCATGAGACAAGAAATGCCTCCGTTTAACCTCCCGGCATTCAGCATGCCAGTGGGAAATAGGCTAGGATTGGAATGGGCTGATGGGGGCTAAAATCGGAAAGGAGCTTATGAGGGGGAGGGGAGGAGAGAGCTGCTGGCCTTGGAAGAAGACTGGGGGCTAGGACTGCAAATGAGCTGATGCAGGAGAATGGGAGAATGGGACTGGAAGGGAACAGATGCTGAGAGGGGCTGGAACTAGAAGGGAGCTGATGTTGGGGGAGGACTAGAAGGGGATGGGGCTGGCGAGAGAAAAAAAGAAGCTGGGGGAATGAGGGTGGAGAGGGGAATAGATATTTTGTGTGGGAGGGAAGAAAAATCTATGATTGACTAGGTATTGAGAGATTATGTGGATAATGAGGATGGAGGAGTGAAATTTGAGTTGATGAAAAAGGAATTAAGAAAGAAATGGCGGAAAGAGCAAAAGGAGAAAGATCAGTATGTTAGAGCAGATGTAGAGAGAGAATGGAAAAAACTAAATGAGAGAAGAAAGGACCAATGGACAGTAGACAATGGAGAGTTATCAAAAGACACAAATAAAGCAGAAAAAGCAACTGGGGCAATTGCAATTGAAAAATAAAATGCCCAAACAACAAAAGGTAGAAAAATTATTTTTATTTTGAATTTATTAACTGGAATATGTCATCTCTGGGAAATGTGCATCATTAACATCTTTGCATTTTGTTTAATTACAAGAGGAAATTAATTTATAGTTTATTTCTCCAGTGTTGTACATTCTAAGTTTGGCTTTTGTGATTCCCAGTTTCATTATTGTCTTCATGTTTCTAAATTGTGATGCCTTGTTCTATGTTTCATGATGGTCTATGTTTTGCATGTGTAACCAAGCTGTGGTATTCCGTTCATGTAGTTTCTATGTGACACAGTCCCACTTATTGTCTTTCCTCAGTATGAGATGTATTGGTATTCTCTGAGATGCATTGGTTTAATATTTGCAGTGTTTGCTAGGTGAAAAGCAATGAAGAAACGTTTGCTGAGAACCTCAGCCTAGACTCTCCTCCAGAAGCTTTTTAAAAATAAACGTCACTTCCAATCCCCGGGCTCGGGCAAACAGAACAGTCATTGCCTTTAAGCTTCTTCAATTAAATCACACCGCTAAATCACACCAACCTTGGGCCAGAAGGACTGGGGTTTCTAGTTTCACAGGTGCTCCTTGTGGCCTTGGACAAGTCACTTAATCCTCCATTCCCTCAGGTACAAAAAGATTGTGAGCCTCTCAGGAACAAGGGAAATATATATACAGTACATGACTTGTAGAAAAGCAGTATATAAGCCTAGTTAAATAAAGGACCATGGACCATGGCAATCTTGTCTGGTGTGAGTAAACTTGTGGGTCCCATGGACAGACATGTTGCCCCTGCTGGTGTAATAACTTCAGCAAGTACTCCCAAGCTAGTATCATCATCCTCTGAGTCAGGGGCTACTTTAAGCCCCTTGTTTGAACCCCACCACCTCAGCCATTAACTATCCCTGGATAGTTGGGAGAGGGAGAGCTGGACCTGGGAGTGGGTGTTCTGGACTTCTCTGTGGTTCCCTCCCTGAGTAACTCTTCTACTTCCATGCCAAAATGTTTACAATTTGATGTTTCTGCTGTAGCTCCGCAGCCTTTGCTGGGGTCCACTTCAGACTCTGTTACTCTACTAGATATTTGGAATATGCTTGCCCAAACAAATATTTATCCTAAGTCTGTAATTGATCAGACAACCTCCTTTTCTAAGTAAGTTTGAGCAACAGGGTATGGTGTTATCTCAGTCAGGAGTGGGGATAACTAAGGTTGAACAAGTTTACAATCTTCAGGCTGTCAGCATGGCAGGGATATATGACAATCTGCTATTGCATGAGCAGCTTGAATATTTGGAGAATTCTGTGCAAATTAAGAATTTAACGTTTCTTAATTTTTCCAAAATTCATTACCTTTCTCCATTGATATTATTAAGGAAATATTTTAAGGAAAATTAGAAAATTGATAATGCGTATGTGATATAGATTTCTAATGTGTATTATTTACCGGACAAGTTGACATCTGTTGACCAGGCCTCCATGGATTTGTCCCAGCTTTTGGAACAATCTATGGATGTAATCTTTGGTAGGGCTACTTTGGTGGGATTCCTTTGGTGCTGATATTGATAAGTATCGTGGTATAAGACTTTAAGCATAAATTAAGCCCTTTTTATGGACAGAGGATATTGGTTTTTCCAGATGTGGCTAAAGTCACACAATTAAGGTGAAAAAAAATTCTCCAACTGAAACCCCATGTGATAGTGTTGGGAGCTACGTTCTTTTTAAGATTTCCTTGTAAATGTTTGGTTGCACTACAGGGTGTCTGTTATGTGTTTACGGACCCCTGAAGCTTAATGAATTTGTGAGGGGAAGGGAGAGGATTGGCCTCAGTTGTACTTGATGGGTAGTTTTGATTATGTTATGATGTATTATTATTTATTTTTTATATTTTAGGGAAGGAGGGGATTTGAGCTTGTTAGTATGTTGGACTTCCTGGTAGCGTGTGTGTTTTTTCTCTTGATGTGGTCTAATGGCAATTATTTTAATTGATGGTTAATGTTTCTTTATGGATGCTTGTGCATCTTGATTTTGCATGTTTCTTTTTTTCCTGTTGTATAAAGTGGAAATTTAAAAAAAAAGTTAATGCGCATTCACAAAAGTTAATGTGCGCTAAGTGCAGGAACACCCATTTCTTTCTATTGGCACAATGGTACTTAATGCACATTAATATTTAGTAAACATGCCCCTAAGTCATTGCAAAGACAAAAGAGAGGCTTGGCAACATATACATTTTAAAATAAAATAGATACAATTTATGCAAATGAGGTCTAGTGGATATGCAAATGAGACCCCACAATGAGTCTCCACACATGGCCCTGAACCACAGTTGGGCTGCCTCTGCTTGCCAATGACTAGCATGGCCATCCCAACTGCATGCCACAGCACCGCCCATTCTCCACCTTAACCCTGCTTATTCACGTGCTGCTTGAGTAGCATTGTATTTTTTAGCGTGGTTGCCTTTTGGTTTGTATGCCCCCGACTAACACTTGGCCACGATACACATTAGCTCTCCGCTAAGTCCCGTCCTCCCAGCTACCGTGCTTTAGTAAACATGCCCCTTACTCTTTATACATTGGATACTAGACTTATCCAAGATCAGATATATCTAATTCCTTAACCACTGAGTACAGAAAAAAAATGTGTGACCACACGGGGTTTCAGTTGGAGAAGAATGACAATATGAGGTCTAAGGCTTGACTAAAGGTTTTTCCTAAAGAGCTACTGGCTTTTAACAATATTTCTGAAAAGCAATAAAATAATTCTGGAATATCAGCAACTGGAGCATAGATTTTACTTATATATAAGAAAATAAGAACATAAGATATGCCATACTGGGTCAGGCAAAGGTTCATCAAGACCAGTATCCTGTTTCCAACAGTGGTCAATCAAGGTCACAAGTACTTAGCAGTTTCCCCAGAAGACACAGGTTCCATAGTGTTTGTACTGGGACAAGCAGTGGATTTCTTGGGTCCCCTTTCATAATGGTTTATGGACTTTTCCTTCAGAAACTTGTCCAAACCCTCTTTAAACCCATCTACAGTAACAGCTTTTACTACATCCTCTGGTAATGAATTCCAGAGTTTGATTACACATTGAGTGAAAAAAATATTTCCTCTTATTAGTCTTATATGGGTTACACTGTAGCCATCATTGCATGTCCCCTAGTCTTTCTACATATTGATAGTGTAAACAATTGATCTACATTAACCCGTTCCACTCCATTCATTAATTTATAGACCTCTATCATATCTCCCCTCAGCTGTCTATTTTCCATGTTGAAGAGTTCTAACATTTTTAGCCTCTCCTCATAGAAGTATCCTCCCATTCTCTTAACCATTTTGGTGACTCTTCTCTGTACCTTTTCTAATTCCTCTAAATCCTTTTTAAGATGCAGTGATTGCATACAACATTCAAGGTGCGGTCGCATCAGGAACGAATCAGAGGCATTATAATGTCCTTTGTTTTATTCTCCATTCCTTTCCTTATGATTCCTAGCATTCTATTTGCTTTTTTGACCGCCACTGCACAATGGGCAGCGGGCTTCAATATGTTATCCATGATGGCGCCTAAGTCTTTTTCCTGGGTAGTGGTTCCTAATGTGGAACCTTGCATCATGCTGCCATAGTTTGGGTTGTTCTTTCCTAGGTGAATAACTTTGCACTTGTTGTTATTGTTAAGTGCCATCAAGTCGTTGTCGACTCATGGCTACTCTCTGGATAGTTGTCCTAAATTGTGTTCGGTTTTCAGTCAGGCGGCTCATTGTTGACAGACCGGTACCCGTAGCTGCTGTTATTGTATCAATCCATCTCATTGCTGGCCTTTCTCTTTTCCATTGACCTTCTACCTTGCCATGTATGATGTCTTTCACTAATGATAATAATAACTTTGCATTTTTCTACATTAAATTTCATCTGCTATTTGAACATCCATTTTTCCAATTTATTAAGGTCCTCTTGCAATTTTTCACAATCCTTTTGGGTTTTAAAAACTTTGAATAATTTTGTATCATCTGCAAAATTTGATTACCTCACTTGTTATTCCCATTTCCAGGTCATTTATGAATATGTTAAAAACCAGTGGACCCAGCACAGATCCCTGGGGTACGCTACTATTCACCTTTCTCCATTAGGAAAATGGGCCATTTAGCCCTAATCTCTGCCTTCGATCTTTTAACCAGTTCCTGATCCACAGTAGTACACTGCCTCCTATCCCATGACTTTTTAATTTTGCCAAAAGTCTCTCATGAGGGACCTTGTCAAAGGTTTTCTGAAAATCCAGATACACTACATTGACTGACCTACCTTTGTCTGCCTGTTTATTTACACCTTCAAAAAAATATAACAGATTCCCTGGCTAAAGCTATGTTGGCCTTCTCCCATTAAACCATGACTTATCTACATGTTCAGAAATTTTGCTCTTAATAATGATTTCTACCAGTTTTCCCGGTACTGACATCAGGCTCACCGGTCTGTAGTTTCCCAGATCACCCCTGGAACCCTTTTTAAAAATTGGCATTAAATTGGCCATCCTCCAATCTTCAGTTATTACAGATGATTTTAATGATAGTTCACAGTTTAGTAATAGTAGGTCTGCAATCTAATATTTTAGTTTTTTCAATACCCTTGGATGTACACCATCCAGTCCAGGTGATTTGCTACTCTTCAGTTTATCAAATACTGTAATTGTATTCCCAGTTTATCGATATTTCTTCTAATTCTTCTGCTGCATTAGCTTTAAATACCATCTCAGTTATGGGTAACTTCTCTATGTCTTCTTCAGTAAAGACCAAAGCAAAGAATTCATTTAGTGTCTCTGCTTTGGCCTTGTCCCCTGTTAGTATCCCTTTTACCCCTCTATCATCCAATGGTCCAACTGACTCTCACAGCTTTTTTGCTAAGAATATACTTTAAAAAGTTTTTATTATGTATTTTTGCTTCTAAAGCAAGCATTTTTTTCAAAAGCTCTCTTTGCCTGCCTTATCAATACCTTGCATCTAACTTGCCAGTGTTTATGTTGTTTGCAGTTTTCGTCATTTGGCTCCTTTATCCATTTCCATGCTTTTTTGTCTACAACAGTCTCTCTGACCTACCTTTAAACCATGCTGGTAGTTTTTCAGACTTTCTTCCACCTTTCTTAAAGCATTGAATACAGCTGGTCTATGCTTCCAAGATAGTATTTTTAAACAACACCCATGCTTGCTGTAAATCATTAAACTTTGCAGCTGTTCCTTTTAGTTTTTTCTTAATTGTTTTTCTCATTTATCATAGTCTCTCTTTTTGTAAGTTAAAAGGTAGTACTGGGGATTTCCTTGTGTCCTTCCTCCATTTATTAAATCAAAGTGATCATGCCAAGTGGCCCCAACACCCTTATTTCTTGCA
Organism: Ichthyophis bannanicus; assembly: GCA_033557465.1. Taxonomy (NCBI): domain Eukaryota; kingdom Metazoa; phylum Chordata; class Amphibia; order Gymnophiona; family Ichthyophiidae; genus Ichthyophis; species Ichthyophis bannanicus. The sequence goes on from CM066032.1 coordinate 1,142,211,555, forward strand.
TCAGATTTTGTGTTCAACTAAGAACTAGGTCAAAGATGGCTTCCCCTCTAGTCAGTTCATGAACCAGCTACTCCAAGAAGCAGTCATTCATTTCACCAAGAAACTTTATCTCCCTAGCATGTCCTACCGTGACACTGATGCAGTCGATACCGGGGTAATTGAAATCACCTATTATTATTACTGTGCTGTAAATATTGTTAGCTTTCCTGATTTCTTTGAGCATTTCATCATCCATTTTTTCATTCTGGCCAGGCGGTTGATAGTATCCCCCCACCCCCATAACCTTCCCCTTTTTACATGGGATTTCAATTGATAGAGATACTACAGTGTATTTTGCTTCCTGCAACACTTTAATTCTGTGTGACTCAATGTCCTCTCTAACAGAGCACAACTCCTCCACCAATTTGAGCTACTCTATTATTGCAATATAATTTGTACCCAGGTATCACAGTGTGCCGCTGGTTGTCCTCCTTCCACCATGTCTCTGAGATACCAATCATATCTAACCTCTCATTTTGTGCTATATATTCTAACTCTCCCATCTTATTTTTTAGACTTCTAGTATTTGCATACAAGCATTTTAGAGGTTATATTTTATTCATATTAATCTGATTACCAGTAGGTGGAGGTAATTTTAATCTCTCTGTATTTAAGGGCATTTGGGTTACTTTTGTCTTTATTGGAACCTCTTTGTCGATATGCCCTATCTTCAATATTTTGCTAGTATCCTTCAAGGATACACTGTTCCAAACCATGTGCTCTTGGGCAACTGTCAGCTTTCCCCTATTATCTAGTTTAAAAGCTTTTCTTATCTCCTTTTTAAAGGTTAATGCCAGCAGCCTGGTTCCATCTCAGTTAAGGTGGAGCCCATCCCTTCAGAAAGCCCTTCCTTTCCCCAAAATGTTCCCCAGTTCTTAACAAATCCGAAACCCTCATCCTTGCACCATTGTCTCATTCATGCATTGAGACTTGTAGCAGTCTCTTTTGGTAGTCCTTCATGACTGATCTTCACAGAGCTCTGGCTGACTTATTTATCTCACAGAGCTCTGGCTGACCTATTTATACTTTAGAAGAAAGGCGGGAGAGTGAAGATATGATAGAGACATTTAAATATCTCCATGACCTAAATGCACAGGAGGAAAGCCTCTTTTAAATTGAATGAAAGCTGTTCAATGAGAGGGCATAGGATGAAGGTAAAAGGGGATGGACTCAGGAATAATTTTAGGAAATACTTCCCTATGGAAAGAGTGGTAGATGCATGGAATAGTCTCCCAGTGGAGGCAGTAGAGATGAGGAATGTATCTGAATTCAAGAAAGGATGATACAGAGTGGGCACTAGAGAGCCCAAACAGCATGGCTGCTTAATAACAAAGCTCCTGAAAGCTCCGATCCAGCCAGCGATACTAGTGTTGCCTCTTATCTGCTTCAGATATGTGCAAACAGTAAAAATGACCCCTGACCACAAGAGCACCCACCTTAGTATGATCAGCACTCTCTGAATTCCAACCCTGCCTGCCCAGCCCATGCCTGTGCGATGCATGGTGGTCCCAGAATGGCAAATAACTGTCTTATTTGGGTTGCTGGCTGAGGATGTTGATTCTGGGTACGTCCTCCCTTCGATCATCTCAGCACATTACAGCAATTTCTGCCCATGCCGCCATCCCAGTGTAGCGAGATCTTACAGCCTAACTCAGCTCGTACTGCATGCTTGGCTGTGTGCTGAGTGACCGGACCACCTCCTCTAAATCCATGGTGACCTAACTGCTTGAAGATCGCTGATGTGCTTGACTATCCTATTTCTTTTCTAATGCCTGTGGCTGGAATTGCTTTGTGGTGGTGCCGCGAGGTGATCAAGGGAGGCTGGAACACCACCACACCACTCAGGAAGGAAAGGAAAATGGAGGAAGTTTGAGGAGCTGCATCAGCCACTACCAGTGAGCACACCACTGGTACTGTTGTGCTTTAAGAATCTCTGCTGCTTTGGCGGAGCAGTAAGTTCTCTTTGCATGACTAATGTGCTTGATTCTCCGGCACTTTATTATCAAGAGGTCTTACTGGTTATGGGAGAGAGAGGAATCATTATCAGTAACTCTGTGTGTGTGTGTGAAGTTACAGATTTAGGGCCTGTGTGTCGATTCGACTGCATTGCACAGAGAGGGAATAGAAATATATAAAGAAGATTATCCATTCCAGTGGGTCACCTCCACCTCATCTTCCCCCTCTTCAATCCCATGTCCCTTACTCACCTTCGGTCACCCTTTCTTCCTTTTCTGAAATTACTGAGGATATAACTGCAAATCTTTTCTCCTCCTCCAAACTGACTACTTGTTCTTCTGATCCCATTCCCACCCATCTGCTAAGCTCTATCTCTTCTGCCGTCATCCTTCCATCTGTCATTTCATCAACCTTTCCACTTCAACTGTTCCTATGGCCTTCAAACATGCTGTGGTTTTACCTGTTCTCAAAAAGCCTTCACTAGATCCTACCTGTCCTTCAAGTGATCAAACTACCTCTCTCCTCCCCTTTGCTTCAAAACTACTTGAACGATTAGTTCACCGCCACTGTCTTGACTTTCTTTCCTCTCAAGACCTTCTGGACCCACTGCAATCTGGCTTTTGTTCTGTACATTTCTCAGAAATGGCTCTTGCCAAAGTCTCTAGCAATTAGTTTGTCACCAAATACAATGGCCTCTACTCGATTTTCATCCTTCTTGATCTTTCTGCTGCCTTTGACACTGTTGATCACCACCTTCTCCTCGATACCCTGTCCTTGCTCGGATTTAGGGGATCTGTTTTGTCCTGATTTTCTTCTTCTCTCCCATCACACTTTTAGTGTATGTTCTGGTGGTTTTTCCTCTACCGCCATCCCATTGTCAGTTGGTGTACCTCAGGGCTCTGTCTTGGGACTTCTCCTTTTCTCTCTCTACACTTGGTCCCTTGGTGCTCTTATTTCTTCCCTTGTTTTCAGTACTATCTTTATGCTGACAACTCTCTGATCTATCTTTCTGTGCCTGAAATCAATCCAGGAAACCAGGCCTGGATCTCTGCCTGCTTTCCAACATTTCTGTCTGGATGTCTCACCACCATAATGAAACTGAACATGGACAAAATTGAGCTCCTTATTTTTCCTTATTTTTTAAACCCACCTCCCTCCTTCCTCCTCTCTCTATTTCTGTGAATAACACTGTGGCAGGAAACAAAAAGATAAGCTCTTATTCTATCACTCACCCGCAGAAGGAAGACTCACAGACAGGCTGGAATGCAATCAGGATCTTTAATGTGCACACAGGCCATACAGAGATACCAGCAACCTCCATAAGAGTCTGAGCCCCGAGGGACGTCCTACAAAGCTTTATATACAGTATAGTTTTAAACTCATTCTGCAATCCCATTTGCCACAGGTATTTCCTGCCCACCAATCAGTAGCCCCTGGGGAAGGTACCTGGGTGACCTGTCCAAACCGGTGTGCTCTGGTCTGTTGATTTCTGGGCTAGGGGCTATTGTGCTCAGACCTGAAGTGGGGGAAGGGTGTCTACTGAAATAGCAGGCTGATCACTTGTAAGGGCTACCTACAGCTAAACCTCTTGGCTTGCCACATGGCTTGGGGGAAGGGCTACCTACAGCTAAACCTCTTGGCTGCCGCATGACTTGGGGGAAGGGCTACCTACAGCTAAACCTCTTGGCTGCCTCATTCCCCCCTTTTTAAGTGGGACCTCAACCGCTAGAGGCGGTAGAGGGCTGTATTACTGGAGGCAAGCCGCAGAGGGTGTATTGGGTCAGGGCCATAACAGTGGTAGCAGCCTTGCGTTCTACCAGGGTGTCGAGGGTGGTGATAATGGAGCGGTGGAGGATGGGGATACAACATGGTATGAGGACACATACTAAGAAGAGAAGGAAAACTCCTATAGCTAGGGTTTTAAGGCCCCCCAACCAACCAAACAATTTGGAGAACCACCCCGTCCCCAGTCCCATGGACGGGTCTGAGATTTGTCTCGCTAAGTCACGTAGGTCTTGGATTGAGCGTTCAATGGACACACTTTCATCTGTGAGGTTAAAACAACACATTCCTTCGAATTCCTCACACCCATGGTTGAGGCGTAACAGCAGGAAATCTATGGTCATTCTATTCTGTAGAATCGCTGTACGTAGGCTGGACAGCTCGTAATTTATGGAAGCTAGTATGGTTGAGGTGAGGTTAATGGTCTTGGCTAGGGAGCAAGCGAGTCGGCTTACCTCCAGGGAGTTGTGTAGGACCAATCCAGGTGTCCCAAGGATTGACACTGACAGCCCAAGAGCTGTCTCATCACTGTAAGGCTCCACGTTTGAGTTACAGGTCGAGGGCATGGGGGCAGAGCGGGGATAACTGGGGGGCCGGACAAAGGCAGCAGTTGTAAGCCTAGCAAAAGTGCACGGACCACCAGTGGCATTTGCAGGGACGTAAGTGTACGTCATTTTGCCACATACTAAAAACCAGCCTAAGGGAAGATACATTTCTGAGTGTGAATAGGATACATTTGTAACAGAGCTGCATGATAACACAGTATTTGATACATTGTTTCCTCCCCTCTTGGCATTGACAAAAAAGAAACAATCAGTAGCATTTAGAGTGGAAACTACCTGTAAGGAAAAAGGCACTTGGTTGAAAAGTGTAGAAGTCGGTCGGGTAACCCCAATATGGTAGAAATATATTCCAGGTTGCTTACAGTTTAAATTAGCAAACATAGTGAAGTTCTGCATCTCACACAAAGTAGACGGTACAGCAATAAGAGAGGTTTGTAGAGAGTTTCGTATACAAAAGTTTGTCATGTTCAGAGCAGTTTGGGCGAGTAATACTGCTGTGTTAGTAGTCTCTGCACTTGTTGGAAAACGGGCCCATGTCAGGGAAAAGAGTAAGGCTAGGGCACCGCTTCTCATTCTGCTCCTGGTTCTGGAAAAGGGGGTCTCGTAGATCAGTCTCTCCGGGGGTCTCGTCGGCAGTCTGTTAGAGCCCTTTACTGGGCAGAAAGGTCCCTCTTCAGTTTCAAACGTAGGGGTTTGATCTGGAATCGGGACTGCGGTCCAGGCTGGAACAACTTCTGGTGCAGCGGCCTTGACACGAGAGTGATGGATCCACGGAGCGACTTCAGCCACTTTAACAGCCGTGGGGGTGGTCAGCAGAACAGTATACGGGCCTCGCCACTGGGGGGTCAATGGATCTTTCTTCCACTCCTTGACCCACACTTGGGAACCAGGCTGGTGCGTATGGAGCGCTTCAGTCAGGTTGATGGGGAGTCGCTCCTGGATCCACTGGTGCAATTTCTGCAATACAGAACTGAGAGCCGACAGTTCCTGCCGGGTTATTTCTGAACCTATCTGCACTAAATCTCCATGGACGCCCTGTATGAGGGGTGCAGGGCGTCCATACACAGCTTCAAAGGGGGAAACACCAATACCCTTTCGTGGGGCTGACCGTATGCGGAGCAGAGCTATAGGGAGCAATTGGGGCCACTTCAGTGAGGTTTCCTGACACAATTTTGCTAACTGGCTCTTTATGGTGCGATTCATGCATTCTACTTTCCCTAAGCTCTGTGGGTGGTAAGCTGTGTGTAGCTTCCAATCGATCTGTAAGGCTTTTACTACTTGCTGTATCACTTGGGCCACAAATGCAGGTCCATTATCAGATCCCACTACTACTGGAAGTCCAAATCGGGGGATGATTTCATGCAGCAACACCTTAGTCACTTCTCTGGCTTTTTCTGTGCGGACTGGGAAGGCCTCCACCCACCCCGTGAAAGTACAGACCAATACCAGCAGATACCGGTACCCATTTGCTCGGGGCATTTCTGAAAAGTCAACCTGGATGTTTCCCATAGGGGTGACCCCATAAAGACTGGACCCCTGGGGGTTGGCTTGGGCCTTGACGGGCATTGTTTTTAGCACATGTGGTGCATTGTCTAGCAATTTGCAAGCTGTCAGGCGAGGATAAGCTAGAAATGAAGAAATATGGGCGGAGGGTAGTTTCCATTGCTGTCTTGCCCATATGAGTGGCCTGATGAAAGGATGATAGGAATGCTGGGGCAAGGCTGTCTGGTATGACTATCACTGGAGCTGTCCCTGTTCTAGGTAAACCTTATCCAACCATCTGTGGGTAACACCCCACCCTCCTCCTGACAGAAGAAATCTAGCTCTCGTGTAGTGTACCTCTTGGCCCATTGGCTTAGTGGGACTGGAAACAGGGGGGCTTGTAGATCCTGGGAGCTCTGCGGGAAAAACTGGGACAAGGATGTTGTTGCTACACCTCGCCGGGCTTCTGCATAAGCCCGTCTATTTCCCTTAGCTATTTCAACCGTTCCCTTTCTGGTGGCCTCTGCAATGCATTACGGCTACTGTTTTTGGACGCCAGACGGCTTCGGGTAACAGGTAAAATTATCTGGGGGCCATTTCTTTATCTCAGAGCCAGCTGCAGTAAAACTAACCCTCCTTATCTTTGTACAGGGGCCCCGTGGGCATGGAGTAGTGGGAAAAGGCAATATCTGGAATCTGTGTATATATTTCCAAGACTGTTAGTCCCAAGGGTTTATAGGGGCAACGGGTAAGGGCAATGCGTTCCTCCTTCTGTGCGGATGGGTTCCAGGGGGCAAAGGCTGTGCTTCAACTATTCTTCCAGTCGTCATCCTCACCGCATACCCCGCACACAAGCATTGACAAAGAAGAAAGGAAGACCGGGCAGCAGCGGCATCAGCATGTGATGGAACATCCTGCGGCCCTCCAGAAAAGACTGCTCCCATTCTACGTAGTCAAGTGGTCTCATCCGGATTGCTTAAACGGCATCCATCCAGTCAGATCATGTGGGCGGACCTGGAAGGAAGACTGTTGTTTCCATCACTTCCAGGAAGTCCGTGATCGGTCTAGGTCCCGGAGGCCAAAAAAGAAGGGCAGGAAAGTAGCAGGGTGTCAAGGCTTGGCTGGTAGGGTTATCATCTGCATCCTGGGATTTCCCCATAAGCACCTGATCTGGTATTTCAATTTCAACACTTGGGAGGCTTGTGAACCAGTAACTTCCTTTATGCTCTAGACAATGTTTGGCCTGAATGTGGGACGGTGACTAGAAGGCCTTGGACCAAAGGACAGTTGATCAGAGTGCTTCCACCAAACAAGGCTGGTTGGCTGTCTATTGCTCGTCAGGCAAGGTGGCCATCCCTTGGCCACTGGAATCCAGCAGGTGTTTTTGGACAGGTAGCGCGACTGGTCGTCGGCCAAAGACCCCAGTTGTTTGGTCAAGACTCCCAAAGCTGTGCCTGCTGCTTTGCTGGCACATAAAGGAGCAGGTTTGAAAGGCTTGGTGACATCCGCAGAAGATAGGCCTAGGGCTGGTGATGACAGTAATTGCCCTTTTCAAATATGCGAAGGGCCTCCCTGTTGGTCACGACCCCATTCAAGGGGGCTCTTCTCTGGGCCCTTTGTAGACTCATAGAGGGGGGCTTTGCCGATCGTGTGCGGAAGTTGGGAATCCACGAATAACGACACAGTACCCAGCTTGCCCCGAGAAAAGCGACGTACTTGCATCTGCGGGTTGTTTGGCACTGGGAGACCGGCACCCTGCTTAGACCCTTGTCCTCTCGGCGTCGTCTCCACCAACCCGTCGGCTTCCCTTTTGACAGATGGGAAATCCCAGCATACTTTCACTTCCGACTGACATAACTGAGCCTTCTTTTTAATCTGGGAGACAAATACGGTATCACCGCATTGTACAGGAGTTGGAGAAGTTCTGTGGTTGCCAATAACATTCAGCCTCAGATAATGACTATGTCCGCCCAGCGATTAGTAGGTCATCAACGTACTGCAGACGATACTCGTCTGCCGGGCCTCCCCTGGAGGGGAAAACTAGCCGATCTATGATCATTGGGCCAATGCTGTGGCTGAAAGATGGCGGGTAAGGAGAGGTCTTGGAATCATTGCGTGATTGTGCTTTAAACGCAGTCCAGGTAACTTGGGACTTTGCTGCCAAGTAAGCAAGCGGGTCCTCTTTTCCTCCGAAAAGCAAAACAGGGGTGCTGGCTATGCAGTAGCCAGGGGGGGCGTATACAAAAAAGGCATCTTTTAGATCCAGTACTGATGAAGTGAGAAGTCAGTTCGCTGGGATGAGGCCCAACAGTGTATACGGGTTTGCGTACTACTGTATGCATATTCCCAGTGTCCTCATTGAACACGACGGAGGTCCCTGAACAGGTCGATAGTCAGTGGTTTCCAGGTTTTTGAACTGGCAGCAAAGGAGTGTGTTCCATGCCGCTTGGCAGGGCCGAAGCTACCATGCTGTAGTAGCTGCACCAGATGCTTGATGGATTCCTTCTAACAGCTGCCCGCGGCAGCGGTATTGTCGCACCACACTGCACCCGGGAGAGGCCTCCCGTTCTACCTTTCAACACCATTGGAGGGTTTTTAATGTCATTCGCGGGTGGTTTCCTTCGCCCCTACTCAGGGGGCACTGATATCCCCACGTAACCATGGTAGCCCCATCTATCAATTTGGGCCTGTTTCTCATATAACCACCCCGCCATTCTTCTTCTCGTGGGATGTGACAGTACCAAAAACTGTTTTGGGCCCAGGCTGGGGTATTTGGAGCTCAGCCTGGCCATCAGACCGAATGCGATTTTGGGCCTGTGCCTGGAGTTTTGCCAGAACTCCCGACCCATCCGGGTATGGGACATTTCAGGCATATCACAGACTGGTGAGTTGATTGCTGGTCGCCCCCCCCCAACTGGCACGTGCGGTTTTGGGGCAGGGGAAAGGTCTCTGCCCTCACCCCCGTAGCTCTCCCACCACATTTTTACTACTGATGACTGGGAGGAGATCGGGGCTACTTGTTGGGTGACCACTGAGTGTGTTGCCTGCCTGCCTGTATCTCCATGAATCTTGGCAATTTTTCGGTCCCCTAAATTCATGTTGACCATAGAGCTCTCCTGGGGACCTAACAGAGAACTTTGGAGCCCGGTCTGGCTAGTAGTCATCGGATAATCTGTGATAGCCAGTTCGAGAGCTGGTCCGGGGAGGCGGCGGAATCATTGTGATCTGCTGTGTGACGGGCTTTACCCTCTGGAGGATATCCCACCTCGCCTTGTGGACGATTGGCTGACATTTATCCCG
>CM066032.1:1142221176-1142321184 GCA_033557465.1 Ichthyophis bannanicus
TCTACTTCTTGCAGGTAGGCACTGATGGCTCTCTGGCTCGAAGAAAAACGGGGCTGTTATAAGGTCCTTGTTCTATTTCTTCCTCTGGCCCAGTGGGAGTGGTGGCGCTTCGGCAAGGCGTGCTCATGAAAGATCTGCTTTCTTCATCCGGTTTGGCCGTTCGCTTCTGCCCTGGTCACTTTTCATATGCTTTTGGCACTTCCCATGCTTGTGGGCATATGCCCGCATCCCTTCCAGTTCTGCAGCGGTATATCACCTTCTTCTGACCCACAGGTGTATTTTGCTTCAAGTATCAGGGTCCCACTGTGGGCAATGGAGCTGGAGGCTCATTACCCTCTCCACAGAAGAGCTTATGAGGTTCATGGGCGCTCGACCACTAACCGCTCAAATACAGAACTGTGGCCCTCTCATAGGGTTTGGGCCGCATCTTTCAGGAAATCTGTTCCCCTCGTGGATTTAGTTCTCCCATGAGGGATTGTTCCAGGATGATGGTCGTACAATGAGCCTCCGGCTTTCTGATTGAATAAGGTGGGCAACATGAGCACCAGGATGGGGGGATATAAGGATAAGTCTGCTGGGGCTTTTGTCTTGAAGCATCCAGTGCAGCGATCCAGGAGTGATCCCCTGATGGTCCTCGATTTAAACATCATATTCTACGGAGCCCTGTCTTGCATATAATTGAGATTACACTGTGAACTGGGTCTCCTCTGTATGGTCCCTCGCCTTTTCCCTCTTGCTTTGTGTCTCTCTCACCAATGAGGGGCTCAAATGCGCCCGACTCCCTTTGGACTTCATTTCCCCTACTTTTGTGCCACAAAGTCCCCATTTTCTAAGAGTCCGAAACAAATCAGCTCTGGTCAATAGAATTCCTGACCAAAGTTGTCCACTCATTCTGATGTACACTGGTTGCCCCCCTTTTCCTTCAAGAAAAGAGGAGAGCGTCTCGTATGTTGAAAGGACAGCCCATGGGAAATCTTTTTGGGTTTTCTTTTGAGCGCCCCCTTCTTGTTTGTGAAGTGTGAGAGCTCCCATTTCATCCCTTTTTTGATTGTCGCTGCCGTGGATTTACTCCTTGTTCTCCATTGATCGTAAAAACGTCTAGCTTTGACGTATTTGTTGTTTGTAATATTGTATAAGATGTCAGTTTTTCAGTATTTGTAGTAAGTCCATAACAGTCATGGTCCCACTACCCCCACTTCCCTACTCCTCGGAACTTGTATTGTCGGTTGGACACCCGCACGGTGGGGGTGGATACGCCCCCCCTGTCCCGGAGTCTAGATCCCATCTCCTAAAATCCCACCCACCCCAGGAAGTCCTGACCTTTCAGCTATGGGAGGATCCTGTTGTGGTGCGGATGGGACACGGGGTTGAAGTAGAGGGAGGGGACGTGGAGGAATATCAGGAGAGTCCCGTCCCTGGTAGATAGGGGTGGGTGTCCATCCCTTTTGGCGACAGATGGCTGCCACCATTACTCTACACTGATCCTCGTGACAGCGCTGGAGCCACCTTGGTCTGAGTTGGCATATGGTCAGCCATGAGTCAATATATGGGAACAGGTCAGGGTGCTCTTTTGCTACAATTTGATGGACCAAGGACACAGTGGCCAAATCAATAGACCCCTGAGGAGGCCATAACTTAACTAAGGCTGGCCATTCCCTCTCACACAAAAAGGTTAATCTGGAGGCAGAGAGAGGTACCCCGTAATCCTCTCTAAACCCAGATTTAAAATTGTGAAGCATGCACTGTAGGGGCGTTTTCACTTTAGACTTTCCCGACCCCATGCTCTAATCCTAGTTCAATAACTAAGTACAGTATACAATGTGGACCAGATCTTCCAACCTAATCTCAATTAGGGGGAAAATGCAATTTACAATAAGAGAAAAATATGCAATTTACAATACAGATCCTATCTAGACTTAATCCAGGAAAAATATACAATTTATAATACAGACCCTATCTAGTCTTAACTCAGGACAATTAATACAACTTACAATATAGATATTGGTAATTTACAAAATATATATACTCAGATGTGGTTTAGATAAGAGTTAAATATATATATATGCTAGCTATTCTTAAAATGTCCACCAGATGGAGCTCCAGGATCACTTAAAACACGAGGAATAGTAGTAATTACAGCTAATGTCCACTAGATGGAGCTCCAGAGTCGCTTCAAGTATATTGGAGTGTAGCTTACACGTGGTCTTTTCAAGATGGCCACCTCCACGTGTGTTCCACTGCCCGATTCAGCTCTGGATACCTCCGGACAGACTCAGCTGTTCCCAAACTTCAGAATCGGGTCAGCCGGGCCTCAAACATGCGGGAGGAGGAGGAGGAGAAAAATGCACTTTTAAAATCGGGGAGCCAGCCGGACCTCAAACATGCGGGAGAAGAGGAGAAAAATACACTTTTAAAATCGGGGAGCCAGCCGGCCCGCGGCACACAGAACAAGGACGGAGCAGTTTAAAAAGGGGCCCGCCGGCCCGCGGCACACAAATTACGGTCAGTACGATTTTTTTTTGCTTGGGGCAAAAATAATTTAATAGCTTTTGGCAGCGCTGCACTCTTAATACCCTTTAAAGGGGCTCAGCGGTGCATCGGGACAGCAGGGAAAGGTGGAAAAATTCGGCGGGGGCTCAGGGGGGCACCGGAGCAGTACCGGGAGGCAGAGGATCTCAGTGGGGGCTCAGGGAAGCATCGGGACAGTACCGGGAGGCAGAGGATCTCAGCGGGGGCTCAGGGAAGCACCGGAGCAGTACCGGGAGGCAGAGGATCTCAGCGGGGGCTCAGGGAAGCATCGGGACAGTACCGGGAGGCAGAGGATCTCAGCGGGGGCTCAGGGGAGCACCGGAGCAGTACCGGGAGGCAGAGGATCTCAGCGGGGGCTCAGGGAAGCATCGGGACAGTACCGGGAGGCAGAGGATCTCAGCGGGGGCTCAGGGAAGCATCGGGACAGTACCGGGAGGCAGAGGATCTCAGCGGGGGCTCAGGGGAGCATCGGGACAGTACCGGGAGGCAGAGGATCTCAGCGGGGGCTCAGGGAAGCATCGGGACAGTACCGGGACGCAGAGGATCTCAGCGGGGGCTCAGGGAAGCATCGGGACAGTACCGGGACGCAGAGGATCTCAGCGGGGGCTCAGGGGATCACCGGAGCAGTACCGGGAGGCAGGGGAATAGAAATTTAACATTGGGAACAGAACAGCACGTGGGGGAAAACTGAAATTTAACATTGGGAACAGAACAGCACAAATTAACCGCGGGAACACAACAACAGCATGGGGGAGCAGAAATTAAAACAGCGGCAGCACATTAGAGAACTCTCTCCTTGCAGTCACGCTTCAGATAACTTCCCACAAGCAGAAAGGAAAGAAGAGAAGCAGCGATCTAATTCTTAGCTTATCAAGTGCTATAGTTTGGTTACTTTTTTCTTTTGGCAGCGCTTTTAAAAGATCTCAGATTACTGCAGTTCAGATATTACTGCAGTTATTCAGATTTTACCGGTATTCAGATACAGGACGAGCAATGGCTTCAGGGCCACTAAGGCCCCTAATAGGACTGCTCGTGCAGTTGATCAGGCTGCTACAGGTTCCCAGAAATTACCAGGACTCACAGATAGAGTACAGAACTAGCCCCAAACAGTAAGGTAGCAGTACTCACCAGAACTCTGATCAGACAGGAAGTTTGGATGCCAGTCTATCCAGCTGGTTTTTCAATCGGGGATTCAACCGCAGGGACCGACTGTCCAGACAAATCAAGGTGTCCTTCCGAGCACAAAGTGGCCCGGGGGCGCCAAGGACCGTTAATCACCTGGAGGGGCCGGTCCCTGACTGGTGGAGGCCCAGATGCTGCAAAAGCAGAAGTCTTCCCACCATGGGTGTGATGAGAGAGGCTTTTCTTTTAATGTTTCCTGGCCAATGCACCAAAAATGTGGCAGGAAACAAAAAGATAAGCTCTTATTCTATCACTCACCCGCAGAAGGAAGACTCACAGACAGGCTGGAATGCAATCAGGATCTTTAATGTGCACACAGGCCAGACAGAGATACCAGCAACCTCCATAAGAGTCTGAGCCCCGAGGGACGTCCTACAAAGCTTTATATACAGTATAGTTTTAAACTCATTCTGCAATCCCATTTGCCACAGGTATTTCCTGCCCACCAATCAGTAGCCCCTGGGGAAGGTACCTGGGTGACCTGTCCAAACCGGTGTGCTCTGGTCTGTTGATTTCTGGGCTAGGGGCTATTGTGCTCAGACCTGAAGTGGGGGAAGGGTGTCTACTGAAATAGCAGGCTGATCACTTGTAAGGGCTACCTACAGCTAAACCTCTTGGCTTGCCGCATGGCTTGGGGGAAGGGCTACCTACAGCTAAACCTCTTGGCTGCCTCAACACTACACTCCTCCCTGTTTCCTCAGCTCTCAATCTTGGGGTCATCTTTGACTCTACTTTCTCTTTCTCTACACACACCCAACAGACAGCTAAAACCTGTCACTTCTTTCTCTACAACATTGGCAAAATTGATCCCTTCCATTCTACACACACTACTAAGACACTTATCCACTTTTTAGTCACTTACCAATCTAGAATATTTCAACTTTCTCCTTGCTGGTCTCACTCTGAATCACCTCTATCCCCTTCAAATTGTTTAAAAATCAGCTACATGGCTAATCTTCTGTCAGCCTCAGTATGCTCATATATCCCCACTTCTCGCTTCACTTGCTCCCTATTCATTTCTGTATCCAGTTCAAACTTCTCCAACTGATCTATAAGTGCATTTGTTCTGCTTCTCCTCACTACCTTTCCTCTTTTATCTCTTCCTACACCCCTCCTTGGGTGCTCCGCCCTTCTGGCAGACCCCTTCTATCTGTGCCATTCTCTTTTATTGCCAGCTTCAGACTATGATACTTTTATCTTGCTGCTTCTTATGCCTGGAACAAATTACCTGAGTCTATGCATCAGGCTTCATCTTTGGCCCTTTTCAAATCCAGGCCGGAAAACTCACCTCTTCCAGGCCACTTTTGGATTCTGATACGCTTAGTTTCCTACGTGTTTTCTTACCATTCCCTTATATATATCTTTGCCCTCAACTATTGTGTTGTCTGTCTTGACTAGATTGTAAGCTCTGTGAGTAGGAACCATCTTTTGCACATGTCTGTACACCTCTGCATATGCCTTGTAGTGCTATACAAATGATAAATAGTAGTAGTAGTAGTAGTAGTAATAGTAATAGTAGTAGCATAGGCAGAACAGGGAGGGGGAGCCAGGTCTCCATGAACCCACACCAACTCAGGAAGTTCTTGGCAGATTTAGCCCTCTGTGATATCTGGAGGCTTCTGCTCATCAGAACTACTCTAGGACTGACCTTTGGTTTATACCATGGAGCCTGCTCTCCACTATATCTGCCACATCTACAGTATTGATACTATGGGAATCTCTGATTATGTTTTTATCTCCCTAAAACTGAGTAATCAGGCATCTGAGATGCCTCCCCATACTTAGGCTCTTCTTAGGGGCCTCCTTGGAAATAATGAGTTCTTATTAGCTGTGCCAAAGGGGTGGCAGGAATAGCTCTCCTTCAATGACACAGGGGATATTTACATCTTCACATTGTGGGAAGCTGGCAAAGTGGTACTCAAGGAACACTTATGGCCTGATATTCAGTTGACAAAATCAATAAGATAATCACTCCACTAGATTAACAAAACCTCATATCAGGTACTCAACAAAACATTTACACAAGATTTTAAAAGCAGGAAGGAAGAAACAAAAAGCCTCAGAACACAAGGTAATAAATCCAGCTTTAATACAGCGTTAAGCAAAAAAAAGCCAACCTTCCACACATCACAGGCTCTCTATACCTCCTTCCAACCCTTAAAAACTTTCCTCAATGATAACATTCCATTTTAAAACAGTCAGTGCACAAAAGGAACAATGCTGTTAATACTGTTAGGGAAACGCCCCACACACAAATTGAGCAGTGCTAGCAGGGAAACAGAGTAGTGCTAGCTATAATTAAGCAATGCTTTTTGGGAAGCTACATAAAGGCAGCCTTAAGCGTTTTGCTTTTCAAAAGCTTCCTTAGGGAAAGTCCCTACAAACTGTGCAAAAGTCATTGCAAGAAAAATGAAGAAAATTAAAATAAAAAAACTTCTGATGGCGGAGCCTGGGATTGGGCGGAATGGTCACATAGAGCCTAGCTCCGGAGGGATTCCTGCTGTATCCTGGTCTACACTGCTGAAATGCATTCAGAAGAGTCAGAGGGAGGCACTACTAAAGCGGGGAAACCTGCTGGGGCAAAACAGACCCGGTTAGAGTTTGCGGCGATGCAAAATACCAGTGCTAAACGCTCCAAAACCGAGCCCCTTTCGCCGCAAAAGATGGCCGCCGTGCTCGAACATCCTGGGGCCTTGCAAGAATTGTTGAAAGAAGTACGTGCAGTGAAAGAGATGGTGAAAGCTAATGGTGAATCTCTTGCTTGTATGCAAGAGGACATTGGTCTTCTTAAAGGTCGTATGGAGGGGCTTTCTGTCAGCTATGAAAAGATCAAATTGAGAGTTAATGTGCATGAGGAGAGGCTAAGAGATTTGGACAAACTGACTAAACAAGTCAAAACTATGCAGAGGGATATCGAAGATGGAAATAATAGGGCGCGCAGGAACAATATTAGACTGGTGGGGGTCCCGGAAGGTGCCGAGGGGAAAGATCTGTTTGCATTCCTACTGAAAGTGATTCCCTTGGCCCTAAGAATCCATTTTGAAATGCCGTTTGAAATAGAGCGTGCTCACCGGGTTCCCTCTCAGATCCCCCAGGGTAATAGCCGCCCGCGCCCTGTTATCATGAAGATCCTCCGATACCAACATGTTGTCCAGATCTTGGCTGCGGCCCAGTTCCGTGCGCCAGTGGACTTTGAAGGGCATAAGCTAATGTTGTTTCCTGATTTTGCGAAAAGCACCGTGGACCGGAGAAGAAATCTTTTGGCTCTGCGACCCCGACTACAACAGCTTCAGGCGCATTACGGCCTTTTTTATCCAGCTCGGATGAGGGTCACGCTACACAATCAGACGCGCTCGTTTGAAGACCCAGAGGCTTTGAAAACTTTCTTGGAGGAAAAGGAAAAGTTGCAAATGCGTTGAGGCCCTCTTTGTTCTGGGCTTGTCTCCAGTGAACTAATTAAGCAGGAGAATAGCAGTGAAGTTAACTGCTTTTCGCCAGGCCCGTGG
Organism: Ichthyophis bannanicus; assembly: GCA_033557465.1. Taxonomy (NCBI): domain Eukaryota; kingdom Metazoa; phylum Chordata; class Amphibia; order Gymnophiona; family Ichthyophiidae; genus Ichthyophis; species Ichthyophis bannanicus. The sequence continues at coordinate 1,142,228,394 of CM066032.1, forward strand.
GCGTCGGCCTAGACCGTGGAGCCGTGCCCTGGCCTGGTACTGTTAAGAGCTAGAAGGGTTAAATCTGTGCATTATATGTAAGATACTTTACTTGTATGTGTAGACTGAATAATGTGTTTTTGTTTTTTCTCTCCCTCCGTGCCCATTCTGCAACCTCAGGGCTCACCCATGGTTTTCTGGTTAAGGTGCTCTCCCTTTCATGTTATCGACGTTGTTTCTCTCCCACTTTTGGTAGTACATGTAAGAGAGGGAAGATACGGTAGCTGGTATGTTCTTTTTGCTACATTATGGGATAACGCTGTTGATATAGATGTGGTGAGGAGGGATGTGGTTTTATACATAGAGTTGGCTAGATCTAGGATGTGTAAGTTGGGCCTTAATAATGTCTGTGTGAGAGTTGTCAAATGGTTATCCCAATGTTAACCCTAAAAATTATCTCCCTGAATGTTAAAGGGATTAACAACCAAATAAAACGGAAGAAAATAATCCTGTATGGGAAGCAAGATAATGTTGATATTTTTCTTCTACAAGAGACTCATTTGAACTTGCAGGAGTCTCTGAAGTTAAGCATAAAACCCTTTAAGTTAGTAGCGTTTTCAGCTGCCCTACATAAACATAATGGAGTAGCTATATTGATTAGGTCATCATTGGCTTCCAAAGTGCTTCAAACACGATCAGATCTGGAGGGGAGATGGGCTAAAGCAAGGCTTGCGATTGGAGGGCTAGACCTGGTTATTAAGAATATATATGCCCCCAATAACGATAACCCAGAGTTCTTTAAATGCGTAGCTGAAGTAATACATACAGATCCCTCCCCGGGACTAATTTTGTGCGGGGATTTTAACCTCACTTTGGAACCCCTGGTGGATAGGAAGCCTTCTAGGGTAACCAGACCTCTTAAATCTCACACAGTTCTTGCTGCATTGATACAGGAGGTGGGTCTGGTGGACATATGGAGGCTGCTGCACCCCGGGGATCGAGAGTTTACTTTTATCTCTGCCCCACATCAGTCCTTATCGTGCATTGATTTACTCCTGATTTCTAAAGCCCTGGTTCCCACGGTTACATCTGCTAGTATACATCCCACTCACATCTCAGATCATGCGGCCATTTCGATGTGCTGACAAATTCTCAGACTCCCAAGCCCACTGGGTGGTTTTTTGATAGATCACTTCTAGATAACCTGGAGTTTAGTCTTAATATTCAAGCTGCCATTGCAGAGTACTTCCAGTTTAATCCTCCTCATGCTACTGCTGGCTGGGCTAGATGGGAGGGCTTCAAAGCATCAATTAGAGCCTCCATTACTAGCTTTGGGATCAGGCTGGCTAGGCTGCGTAAAGAACAACTTCGGGAGCTAGAATCACAGATAAAGGCGGGGGAGAGGATCCTAGTGAAGCATTCTGATCCCAATATCCTGATACGCTTGCAGAGACTAAGGCTTAAATATAATTTGATGCTGTCTTCGGAAGCCTCACAAAATATCAAGGCTCAGAAAAGCTTATACTATCTGGAAAGTAACAGAGCAGGTCGCTTACTGGCCAACTCTCTGAGGGGCCATAGGGAGGCTGGCCGAATCTCGGCTGTGCGAGATCCCTTTTCTCAAGAGCTGCTTACTAAAGATGCTGACATTGCGGAGGCCTTCAGAGTTTTTTTTAAGCAGCTCTATACAGGTAAAGCTGTATTCTCTCAGGAATTATTTGATGCCTTGTTGGATAAAGTCCAGAGGCCAACTCTGAGTAAAGAGGCAGTGGAAGAACTAAATAAACCAATATCTCTAGAGGAGATCAATCAAGCGATTAGGTCCCTGGCAGGGGGGAAGGCCTTGGGGCCCGATGGTCTCCCAACGGAATTTTTTAAGACTTTTGGCAAGGAACTTGGTCCATATCTCCAGCAATACTTTCAGGCATTACTCGAGGAGAGTCCGCATGTGGGCGCTTTTGCTGCGGCAAAGGTCATTGTTTTGGAGAAGGTTGGAAGAGATCCCCAGGTGGTGGGCAACTACCGCCCAATATCCCTGTTAAATGCTGACTACAAAATCTATGCTACTGTACTAGTGCGCCGGGTGGCGGGGGTAACTCCCTGGCTGATCCACCCAGACCAGTGCGGTTTTGTGGCAGGGAGGTCAACAGCAGACAATGCCAGACTTTTGTGTCATGTACTGGTGGAGGCGGAGAGCAGTGCTTCCCCTCTCGTGGGCTTATCCCTTGACGCTGAAAAAGCATTTGACCGATTAGAATGGGACTTCCTGTTCGCTGCGCTTAAGTGGTTTGGCTTTGAAGAAGGTTTTCTTAGTCTTTTGAGATTAATGTATATCAGACCTCTGGCCAGCATTTGTGTTAATTCTACTCAGTCACGGGATCTACTTTTGTGTCGAGGTACCCGTCAGGGGTGCCCTCTCTCACCAATGCTTTTTAATCTTGCACTGGAGCCTTTGACTCTCTTGCTGCGACAAAATCCCAAGATTCAGGGTATAAATATTGCAGGAGTGGAGACTAAGCTCTCGGCTTATGCAGACGATCTGCTGCTGTTCTCTAACCCTGTATCGGTACCGCACATTTTAAACCAGATGAACCAATACTCGTTGTTGTCGGGGTACAAGATCAATTGGTCTAAATCTGTTGTTTTTCCTCCATACGTATCTAGAGCGGATGTGCAAGATTTCCCGTTTATATGGGAACCCAAAAGGGTTAAATATCTGGGGGTGTATTACGGTTACCCATTGGAGGAGGCGATCAGTTTCAATGTAGAAGGTATACTGGCTAATATTCGGACTATGATCAATAAGTGGTCCCCATTGTTTTTATCTTGGAGGGGTCGCTTGGAAACAATTAAAATGACCATTGTTCCTAAAATCAACTATGTGCTTGAAATGTTGCCATTCTATCTGCCCCCCCCCCCTGTTTTACCAGCAGGTGGAGAGGCTGTTGACACAATTCCTGTGGAACAACAAGCCGGCCAGGATTGCTCTCAAAAAGCTCAAGGCTGACAAGGAGAAAGGGGGAGTTCGCTTCCCCGACTTTCGAAGATATCACAGTGCTTTCTTGCTGCGGCAGGGCTCCAGATAGAGAGAGCCTCTGACGGCGCAAAGTCCGGTGTGGTTGGTGCTAGAGGAGAAACTAGTGGCTCATTTTCCGCTGAACCTTCTCCCCGGGATGTTCCTGAGGGATAAGTCTGGGCAGAGGCAAATTGTAAGAGATACGCAGAGGGCCTTCCAAGAGCTAATACATCTACTTGACCCGCAGCAGAGGGTGTCCACCCTTCTCCCACTATGGTACAATCCTCTCTTTAAGATACAACAGAAGTCTTTTGCTTGGCTGCAGTGGTATACGAGAGGTATATGGACTATTGGCCAGTTACTTAATGAGGGCAGGTGGAAGAGCTTCGATAAGTTACAGCAGGAGTTCGAACTCCCGGTATCATTATACTTCCAGTGGCTCCAGTTGCGGGACTGTCTGGGGAAATCTGGATTAAGTATCAATTCCCTTGATGGAGAGTGGGGGGTGTATGTGAAAATTCAGGAAGCCCAGGGGGTTAAAGGAGGGGCCTCCTTTTTCTATAAATTAATGAATGTAGCCTCCCAAGAGCAGGTAATTGGCCTCCAGAAGGTTTGGGAGCACGACTTGGAGGGCTCAATCTCTCAGCCTATGTGGGATAAGTTTTGGTCCAAGCAGATTAGGATAACCAAATCCGCCTCAATTACCCAATCACTATTTTTTCTTGCTCACAGTGTGTATTATACTCCTGTGAGGATGGCCAAGTGGGATAAGAATTTGAGCGGGGCATGCTGGGCTTGCCAAAGAAACTTGGGGACCTTGTCACACATGGTCTATGAATGCCCCCAGCTGCAGCCTTTCTGGCAGCAGGTTTGTCTGCGGATACAGGAGGTGTTGGGTTTTAGGGCCCACCTTACCTGGGAGATTATAATGTTTCGATCAAGTATAGAGATTCCTTCTCTTAAGAAAGGAGGGCACTTCTTATTAGACTTTATGTTAGGTGTGGCTTTATATATGATAATCTGTAATTGGAAGCGGACAACTGAGCTTCATTGGCAAGCCTGGTGGAACAATGTATGTATGTATAGTAAGTTTGAGCAGATGCCCCGGAAAGGCGCCATCCTACACCCCTTTAGTAAGCGAAAATGGCAGGCCTTAATAGAGTTTGGTGCTGCTGCTCGTTGTTATAACGTGTAATGGTAGATGTTAGGTTGTTACTCCAGCTTCTTGTATATGGTTGTGAGCAATGTTCCCTCTAATTTTCTGTAGGCTGTGTGCGCATAAAATATCAGCTGTGTGCAGCTTTTGAAGGAAGGTTAAATTTTTGTGCGCCACATAACGACACTCAGAGTTATATACTTTAAAATTTGACTACACGTCAGAATACAGTATGTACACCACATTGATTTTAATCAAATTAAATGAAAATAGACGATTACTAAATGAAGCGGGAAATTTCTAGTAATTACAATCATAACTTTTAAATTTTAAGACGTCTGTGTTGTTTTCTATCAGAATCAGAGCCGTAATTTTTGTGCACTCTGTTGTAAAGTATGTGCGCTCGCTCGGCGAGGTGCGTGCGCGCGCACATGCGCACAGCTTAGAGGGAACAGTGGTTGTGAGATATGTATTTTGTTGTATATGCTATACCACATGCCTCTATGCTGTAAAACCAATGTTATTATGTGGGTTTGAGTGGGTTTTGGAAGATTCTGGATGGACCAGTGAGGGCGGGGGGAGAGGGGCTTGTGGGGTAGTGGGGACTGTTTTGGTGTGCTTGTTGTCAGTTGGTTTTCTTTTTCTCTCAATTTGTAATCATGTGATATGGTGATGATTGTAAATGTTAAAAGCTAAATAAAGATATCAAAAACAAAAAAAAACCCTTCTAAACAACATACCCTCACGAGAACAAAGAACTCTTGGAAGCCCAGAGCAGCTGTATTCCACGCTTTAAGAAAAGTGGAAGGAAGTCCAAAAAACTGCCGGCATGGTTTAAAGGTGAGGTCAGAGAGGCTGTTGTTGCCAAAAAAGCAACTTTCAGGAAATGGAAAAAAGAGCCAAATGACAAAACCTGGAAACAGCACAAGCACTGGCAAGTCAAATGCAAGGCATTGATAAGGCAGGCAAAGAGAGAATTTGAGAAGAAGCTTGCTGCGGAATCAAGTACATTCTTAGCAAAAAACCTGTGAGAGAGTCAGTTGGTCCATTAGATGATAAAGGGGTTGAAGGAGCACTAAGAGGCGACAAGGCAATAGCGGAGAGACTGAATGAATTCTTTGCTTCGGTCTTTACTGAGGAAGATGTAGGGATGTTACCCATGACTGAAGTGGTATTTAAAGGTGCGGAAGAATTGAAGGAAATATCGATACATCGGGAAGATGTCTTACAACTATTAGATAAACTGAAGAGTAGCAAATCACCTGGGCCGGATGGTATACATCCAAGGGTGTTGAAAGAACTGAAATATGAGATTGCAGAACTGCTATCAGTAATCTGTGAACTATCATTTAAATCATCTCTAATACCTGAAGATTGGAGGATCGCCAATGTAACACCAATTTTTAAAAAGGGTTCCAGGAGTGATCCGGGAAACTACAGACCGGTGAGCCTGACGTCAGTACCGGGAAAAATGGTAGAAACCATCATAAAGAATAAAATTACTCAGCATGTAGATAGTCACGACCTAATGGAAGACAGCCAACATGGCTTTAGACAAGGAAGATCTTGTCTTACTAATCTGTTATGTTTTTTTGAAGGAGTGAATAAACAGGTGGACAAAGGTGATTCAGTTGACATTGTGTATCTGGACTTTCAGAAAGCCTTTGACAAGGTCCCTCATCAGAGACTTTTGGCAAAACTAAAGAGTCATGGGATAGGAGGCAGTGTACTATTGTGGATCAGGAACTGGTTAAAAGATAGAAAGCAGAGGGTAGGGCTAAATGGCCAATTTTCCCTATGGAGAAAGGTGAATAGTGGTGTACCCCAGGGATCTGTGCTGGGTCCGCTGCTTTTTGACATATTCATAAATGACCTGGACAGTGGAATAACGAGTGAGGTTATCAAATTTGCAGATGACACAAAACTATTTAAAGTTGTTAAAACCCAAGAGGATTGTGAAAAATTCCAAGTGGATCTTGATAAATTGGAAGACTGGGAATCAAAATGGCAGATGAAATTTAATGTGGACAAGTGCAAGGTTATGCACCTAGGGAAGAACAACCCAAACTATGGTTACACGATGCAAGGTTCCACATTAGGAACCACCACCCAGGAAAAAGATTTAGGCATCATTGTGGATACCATGTTAAAACCCTCGGCCCAGTGTGCAGCGGCGGCCAAGAGAGCAAATAGAATGCTAGGTATGATAAGGAAAGGAATGGAAAATAAAACAAAAGATATTATAATGCCTCTATATCGTTCCATGGTGAGACCGCACCTTGAATATTGTGTGCAATTCTGGTCGCCGAATCTTAAAAAGGATATAGTGATTTTAGAAAAGGTACAGAGAAGAGCCACCAAAATGGTAAAGGGGATGGAAGGATACTCCTATGAAGAAAGGCTAAAAAGGTTAGGGCTCTTTAACCTGGAAAAGAGACGGCTGAGGGGAGATATGATAGAAGTCTATAAATTAATGAACGGAGTGGAATTGGTAAACGTAGATCGATTGTTTACCTTATCAGAATATAGAAAGACTAGGGGACATGCAATAAAGCTACAGGGTAAACTATTTAAGACTAATAAAAGAAAATATTTTTTCACTCAACGTGTAATCAAACTCTGGAATTTGTTACCGGAGGATGCAGTAAAGGCTGTTAGTGTAGCTGGGTTTAAAAAAGGTTTGGACAAGTTCCTGGAGGAAAGGTCCATAAACCATTATTAAGAAGTGACCGAAGATATCAATGCTTGACCCAGTACAAGCATTGTGGAACTTGTGTCTCTTGGGGAAACTGCTAGGTACATATGACCTAGATTGGCCACTTGGGAAACAGAATACTGGGCTTGATGGACCTTGGTCTGACCCAGTATGGCATATCTTATGTTCTTATGTTCTTAACACCCCTTAATCCAGAAAAAAACACATACTTATCTTAACCAGCAACATGTTCCACAGTGTCCATTACACCAACCAAACAGAACAGCAGAAACAAGGCTGCACATGTGCGATTAAAAAGGAAAGAAAACAATGACCTCACCACAGGAAGCCTCCTCCACTGAAAGGTGACCACCCCTGCAGAAAAAAGGAGAAAGCTCCCCTTACATCAAGACAAAACCTCAAAAGAACACCATCACACAACAGCCTATCCTCCACAGCCCAAAATGCATAGTGCTCAAGAACACTTTCCTTGCCCTCAAAGACACATACTCCAGTCAACCTGAACATTCAGGCCCCTGGAAAAACTGTCCCCAACCAGTGAATCCACCATTGTTCACAATAAAGGAGACAATCCTCCTTGCTCTTATTGCCTCTGCCCATAAGAACTTGATCAATATAGAACCCCCGTAGCTCAGGAACAAGCGTGTATCAGGGTGTGTCGTCACTAAGGGGATGTATCCTTTTCACACAGCGAAGCAGGGCAGAGCAAGGATGTTTCAGTAACCCTTTCAGTTCTCAATAACCCTTTCAGTTCTCAGCCCTGTCTGCATTCCACCTCATTCCCCCCTTTTTAACAAAAACATTTTTTTTCCTCCGTAATGAAGGAAGCCTAAGGCATTTTTCTCATATTACTCGATCTGACTGTGGAAGGGATTTGTAGTTGCATACTGCCATCACATGGGCAGCAGTTTTCCGCTCCACCATGGTCTCAAAGGTGGAGGTAACAAATCACATAATGACAGGGAGACAACAAGGCAGGATAAGACATATCAGGAAAAGAAGAACTCCTGCCACTAGGGTTTTAAGTCCACCTGACCAATTGAACCTTCTCTCAAACCACCCGGCACCCATGGAAGGGGCAGCAATATGATTAGCCAGGTCACAAGTCTTGAATAGAGCATTCAATGGAAACACTCTCATTAATGTTTATGTTTATGTTTATGTTTATTAGTTTTGATAAAATCGCCTTTCTCCAGAAATCAAAGCGATGTACAATATAAAAACAATTGTCTTAAAAAAGGCCGAAGCCTGGAAAAGAAAAGAAATACAATATCTGATTAAAAGTACAGTTTCTGTTTAAAAAGAGTAGACAAGAGAGACATGGAGAGGGTGGGGAAGAAACAACAAGGGAAGGTTAGGGACGGGGAAGAGGAGATTACACAAAAGGAGAGGGCACATCAAAAGCCAAAGAGAAAAGGTGTGTTTTTAGGTTTTGTTTAAAGGTTGAGAAGAGTGGTTCAAGACGGAGGGCGGGAGGTAGTGAGTTCCAGAGGGCGGGGCCGATGAAGAAGAAAGCAGAGGAGCGGGTGGACTGTAAATGAGCACGGGAAGGGGAGGGAAGGGCTAGACGGTGAAGATGAAAGGAGCGGGGAGTATAACGAGGGGAGTGGATAGAGAGTAAGTCAGCAAGATATTGGGGGGAGCCAGTATGAAGTACTTTGTGTACCAGAGTGAGAAGCTTAAATTGGGAACGGTAAGGGAGGGGTAACCAGTGGAGGTGAAACAGGAGGGGAGTGATGTGGTCGCGGGGAGACGCATGACAAATAAGACGAGCAGCAGTGTGGTGTATGCGTTGTAAACGGGATAAGCGAGACTTAGGGAGACCGACAAGAACTGAGTTTGCAAAGTCGACACGAGAGATAACCAAAGACAACACAAGGGTAGTGAGGGCTGCTGAGGACAAAAAGATTAAAACAACACATACCCTCAAATTTATCACAGCCATGATTTAGATGTAGGAGCAGAAAATCAATGGTCATCCTATTCTGCAGAATTGCCGTCCGCAGACCGGACATTTCATGATTCATAGTAGCTGAAATGGTTGAGGTAAGATTAATGGATTTTGCCAAGGAACAAGCAATACGGCTTACTTCCATAGCATTGTGTAAGGCTAATGCAGGTGTTCCTACAATGACTATTGCCAGTCCCAGGGCTGTCTCATCACTATAAGGTTCTACATTGGAGTTACAGCTAGGAAGCATAGGCTTTGATCGAGGATAGCGCAAGCGGGAACTAACACTACTGGGAGTATGAGAGAAAGCAGCAGTAGTAAGTCTACCAAAAGTGCAAGGACCTCCAGTAGCGTTTATGGGAACGTAAGTATAAGCAGTTTTACCACATAACAAAAACCAACCTAAGGTAAGATACATTTCTGAGTGAGCATAAGATACCTTCGTAATGAACTTGCAAGATAATACAATGTTAGACCAATTAAAAACCCCTTTAATTGCATTTACACAGATAAAGCAATCTGTGGCTCTAAGCATGGAGACAACCTGCAAGAAAAAAGGGATCTTGTTAAAATAGGCTGAGGAAGGACAATGAAGTAGAAAAATCTAGAAAATGTTAGCTTTGACAGTTTGCAGTTCAAATTATGCAGTACAGTAAACTTCTGCTTTTCACACAGGTTAGTAGGTATAGCAATAAGGCATGTTGATAAAAAAACTCCAGGCTGTGATGAGCTGCGTACACAAAAGTCTGAAGTATGGAAATCTGGCTTCAAGAGAGGGGGAAATCTGGCTTCGAGAGAGGGTGTTCCAAGATGGCCGCTGAGTGGAGTGTTTGAGTATGCCTAAATGTAAGGGTAAGCTTCGGGTCTTCCCCTCGGACCCCCAGCTACCTTCTGTAGGTCCTATGGACCGATTTGTGCTCTTAACGCAGGCACAGAAGCAGGAGATTCGCTCTGCTGGGGTGGCGGCGGCTGAGGAGAATGTTTCATCGCCCGCGGAATTGGAGGCATCATTGTCTCCTGTTGAGAGAGAGTTTCCGCTGAGCCCCGCAGTGCTGGCCGAGAGTTTGGAGGCTTCGGCGCCCCCCCCCCCCTCCGGTGGGCAGGGGTGGAGATGCCGTTAGAGGGGAGACAGCCTTGCTCAGAGTCCAGCTCCTCCCAGTGATATCGGGAGGGTTTCAGATGCCCAGCTTACCACAGAGGACTTGACAATTCCTGCTACATTAGATGAGGGTCTTGTTCCTCCTTCTACTTCTCTGTTGACTTTGACTCCTGTGTTTCCTATTTTTTCGAGGCCGAAGGTTTTCACACTTGAGTCTATATGGGAGGCCATTACTTCTTTATCGATGGCGGTTCAAAGTCAGACTAGAGCTTCATCTCTTCAAATGCATGATAATTCTGAAAAGATTTCAGTCTTGGAGAATGTGAATGTGGCTGTTAAGTCTAAAATAGAAGAACACAGCAGTCAACTGGCAATAATATCTGATTTGACATCTACTCTGGTTAAAGATAATGTGGCACTTAGGAGTAAGTTGGAAACCTTGGAAAACACTGCTAGAGCTGCCTATTTAAGGATTTTAAATTTTCCCAAAATGAAGGGCATTTCCGCCCTGGATATGTTCAAGCAATATCTGCAGGAAATCCTTAAAGTGCCAGTGGAACTAATGCCACCCTTGTCTAGGGTATATTATCCACCTCAGGGGAAGAAAGAACCAGCGGACTCTGAAGAACCTGCAAATATAGACGTTTTAAGTGTTTCAGATTTGTTAAAGGATTCTGACTTTGGGACATGTGTCCCAGCTACTTTGATGGTGACATGTGCACTTACCACCGATAAGGAATGGCTGTTAAAAATGTTCTTTATAAAGAGGTTGGAGACCTTCTATGGCCTATTCATATCAATGTTTCCTGATATTTCTAAGAAAACATAGAAGAGGAGACAAATTTTTCTTCTTCATAAATCTGGGGTACAGCAGATTGGGAGTTCATTCTTCTTAAGATTTCCCTGTAAGTGTTTAGTGATTTATAAGTCGATTAGATATATATTTTTCCAACCGGCTGATCTTGCATCCTTTAATAATGCTAAATTGCAGGATAAGGTCCAGACCTTGTGATAATTGATCAAATTCTCTCATGTTAAAGCCTGTGTACTCAGGGTTGATCTTGTATTTCCTTTATGCTGAATTGTTAAGAATTTTCTTTTTGGGCTGCCAGAGTTTTTTCTCCTGCTCAGGTAACCAATGTTTCCCTCTCTCCTTCTATTATGTGGACTATCAGAGGTCTTAGGTTTATATTTCTTGCCTTATTTTATATATCTTCTGGTTATTATACCTTTGTATCACTGTCTATTTCAAGAATTGTTCTTGATGTTTATGTATAATCTCATAAATATAAAATAAAAAAATAAAAAGTCCAAAGTATTCAAAGCAGTTCCGGCAAGTAATGTTACCGTGCTTATAGTTCCTGAGGCCAACAAGGGAAGGCCCCACACAAATGCCAGAACAAAAGTCAGCATAAGCAGGCGCATATTAACCATGGAGCTGGTGTTCCACTACACCTTTGTCCTTATATGATCCCTTAGCAGTATCTGAAGATGACTCCTCAAGCTTCTGCTGTGTGTAGACTAGCCGGCTTCCGGTGTGCGGCTGAAGGAGGGTCCTGTCGTCTGCTGATTCCCTGGTCCTCCGCAGTGTGAGGCGTAAGGGATCCTGAGATTGTTCATGCGCCGTCCGCTTATCATCCAGATCAGGATCAGCTTTTTTGAGACGGGTATGTTGAATCCACGGGGTAACCTCTGTGACCTTGACTGCAGTTGGTGTGGCCAGTACAACCGTATAAGGACCTCTGCAGTTAGGGCACAGTGGTTCACGTTTCTATTCCTTAATCCACACATGATCTCCGAGCTGGTGGGGGTGGAGCGTCTCTGACAAAGAGATAGGTAGTTGCTTTTGTATCCACCTGTTCAAAGACTGAAAAACAGATCCCAATGCTAGTAGGTGTTGTCTCATAAATTCATTACCTATCTGCTCTAGGTCTCCCTTAAGGCCCTGAACAATGGGTGGTGGTCGACCATACAGTACTTCATAAGGGGATATTCCAAGGGTCTGAGTCAGAGAGGACTGGACATGGAGAAGGGCTATTGGTAAGGCCTGATCCCACTTAAGGTGAGCTTCCTGACAGAGTTTGGACAACTAGAGCTTCAGGGTTTGGTTCATCCTTTCCACTTTTCCCGAACTCTGCGGGTGGTAAGCGGTATGAAGTTTCCAGGTAATCTGAAGGGCCTTAGAAAGGTCCTGAAGGCACTTAGCAACAAACGCAGGGCCATTATCTGACCCTATAGTAAGGGGTAGGCCAAATTTGGGAATAATCTCTTTCAGCAGTGCCCTGATAACCTCTCGGGCTGTCTCAGTTCTACAAGGGTAGGCCTCAAACCATCCTGAAAACGTACACACTATCACTAGCAGATATCAATAACCCCTTACTTGGGGTAACTCAGTGAAATCAACTACAATATTCTCCATAGGGACAGCACCAACCACCTAAGAACATAAGAACATAAGATATGCCATACTGGGTCAGACCAAGGTCCATCAAGCCCAGTATTCTGTTTCCAACAGTGGCCAATCTAGGTCATACGTACCTAGCAGTTTCCCCAAGGGACACAGGTTCCACAATGCTTGTATTGGTTCAAGCATTGATATCCTGGGTCCCTTCTTAATAATGGTTTATGACCTTTCCCTCCAGGAACTTGTCCAAACCTTTTTTAAACCCAGCTACACTAACAGCCTTTACTACATCCTCTGGTAACAAATTCCAGAGTTTGATTACACGTTGAGTGAAAAAATATTTTCTTTTATTAGTCTTAAATAGTTTTACCCTGTAGCTTCATTGCATGTCCCCTAGTCTTTCTATATTCTGATAAGGTAAACAATCGATCTACGTTTACCCGTTCCACTCCGTTCATTAATTTATAGACTTCTATCATATCTCCCCTCAGCCGTCTCTTTTCCAGGTTAAAGAGCCCCAACCTTTTTTAGCCTTTCTTCATAGGAGTATCCTTCCATCCCCTTTACCATTTTGTGTGGCTCTTCTCTGAACCTTGTCTACCTTCGCGATATCCTTTTTTAAGATTTGGCGACCAGAATTGCACACAATATTCAAGGTGCGGTCTCACCATGGAACGATATAGAGGCATTATAATATCTTTTGTTTTATTTTCCATTCCTTTCCTTATCATACCTAACATTCTATTTGCTCTCTTGGCCGCCGCTGCACACTGGGCCGAGGGTTTTAACATGGTAATCCCACAAGGACGCCTAAATCTTTTTCTTGGGTGGTGGTTCCTAATTGTGGAACCTTGCATCGTGTAACCATAGTTTTGGGTTTGTTTCTTCCCTAGGTGCATAACCTTGCACTTCTCCACATTAAATTTTCATCTGCCATTTTGATGCCCAGTCTTCCAATTATCAAGATCCTCTTGCAATTTTCCACAATCCTCCTGGGTTTTTAACAACTTTAAATAGTTTTGTGTCATCAGCAAATTTGATAACCTCACTCGTTATTCCACTTTCCCAGGTCTTATGAATATGTCAAAAGCAGCGGACCCAGCACAGATCCCTGGGGTACACCACTATTCACCTTTCTCCATTGGGAAAATTGGCCATTTAGCCCTAACCCCTCTGCTTTCTATCTTTTAACCAGTTCCTGATCCACAGTATACACTGCCCTCCTATCCCATGACTCTTTAGTTTTGCCAAAAGTCTCTCATGAGGGACCTTGTCAAAGGCTTTCTGAAAGTTCCAGATACACAATATCAACCGACTCACCTTTGTCCACCTGTTTATTCACTCCTTCAAAAAAACATAACAGATTAGTAAGACAAGATCTTCCTTGTCCTAAAGCCATGTTGGCTGTCTCCCATTAGGTCATGACTATCTATATGCTGATGAGTAATTTTATTCTTTTATGATGGTTTCTAACCATTTTTCCCGTACTGAATGTCAGGCTCACCGGTCTGTAGTTTCCCGGATCACCCCTCGAACCCTTTTTAAAAATTGGTGTTACATTGGCGATCCTCCAATCCTCAGTATTAGAGATGATTTTAATGATAGTTCACAGATACTGATAGCAGGTCTGCAATCTCAATTTCAGTTCTTTCAAACACCCCTTGGATGTATACCATCCGGCCCAGGTGATTTGCTACTCTTCAGTTTATCAATAGTTGTAGGACATCTTCCCGATGTATCGATATTTCCTTCAATTCTTCCACACCTTTAAATACCACTTCAGTTCGTGGGAACATCCCTACATCTTCCTCAGTACAGACCGAAGCAAAGAATTCATTCAGTCTCTCCGCTAATCGCCTTGTCGCCTCTTAGCTTGCTCCTTTAACCCCTTTATCATCTAATGGGAGCCAACTGACTCTCTCACGGGTTTTTTTGCTACGAATGTACTTTGAAATAGGTCTTTATTTCGCGTTTTGCTTCCGCAGCAAGCTTCTTCTCAAATTCTCTCTTGCCTGCCTTATCAATGCCTTGCATTTTGACTTGCAGTGCTTGTGCTTGTTTTCCAGGTTTCATCATCATTTGGCTCTTTTTTTTCCATTTCTTGAAGATGCTTTTTTGGCAACGGCAGCCTCTCTGACCTCAGCTTTAAACCATGCTGGCAATTTTTTTGGACTTCCTTCCACTTTTTCTTAAAGCGGGAATACAGCTGGTCTGGGCTTCCAAGATAGTATTTTTCAACAACACCCAAGCTTGATGTACGTCTTTAACCTTTGCAACTGCTCCTTTAGTTTTTTCTTAACTGTTTTCCTCATTCTATCATAGTCTCCCTTTCGAAAGTTAAAGGGGTAGTACTGTGGATTTCCTTACTATCCCTCCTCCACTAATTAAATCAAAGGCGATCATGCTATGATCACTATTGCCAAGTGGCCCCCAACACCCTTATCTCTTTGCACTACATCTGGTGGTCCACTAAGGACTAGGTCTAATATTGCTGCCCCTCTGGTCGGTTCATGAACCAGCGGCTCCAAGAAGCAGTCATTTATTTCATCTAGGAACTTTATCTCCCTAGCATGTCCTGTTTTGTGACACTGACCCAGTCGATGCCGGGGTAATTGAAATCACCCATTATTATTACTACTGCACTGTAACTTTTGCTAGCTTCCTTGATTTTTCTTTGAGCCATTTCATCATCCATTTGTTCATTCTGGCCAGGCGGAAGATAGTACACCCCCACTGCCATCGCCTTCCCCCTTTTTACATGGAATTTCAATCCATAGAGATTCTACAGCAAATTTTGTTTCTTGCAAAACTTTAATCCTTTCTGACTCAATGCCCTCTCTAACATAGAGCGCAACCCCTCCACCAATTGATCAGCTCTATCATTTCGATATAGTTTGTACCCAGGTATCACAGTGTCCCACTGGTTGTCCTCCTTCCACCATGTCTCTGATATTCCAATCATATCTAACCTCTCGTTTAGTGCTATATATTCTAACTCTCCCATCTTGTTTTGTAGACTTCTAGCATTTGCATACAAGCATTTTAGAGACTGTATTTTATTCATATTAATTTGGCTATTGGTAGACATGGGTAATTTGGGATCTTTAAGTTCTGTCTGCTCCATACTCGAGGGCATTTGGGCTACTTTACTCTTTTTTGGAACCTCTCTGCTTTTTGTAGTATCCTTCAAGGATACATTCTTCCGAACCATGCGTTCCTGTATAGAAACGTGGAGTAGAGGCCCTTGGCGGGCGTTATTCCTGGCACATCGGAGACAGCGACGTGCTGCAGCTGCCATTAAGGCAGACAGATGTGGGACATAGAAGTAAGACTGTAGAATGGTTTACATGGAGGTCTTGCCTAAGTGGGTGGTTTCATGGAATCGCCGAACAAAAGCTGGTGCTAGGCTCTCAGGGATAACATATTGGGGTGGCTCTCCCAGTAATTGCAACCACCCAGCAGTGGTGATAGTATCCCCTTCCTGAGTGTAGAAATCCATCTCCTTCTTAGTATAATAAGGGTCCCACTCTGACATAGGAATTGGAAACAGGGGAGCTTGAGCACTTACTGGGACTGTTCCTTGCCGGGCTGCTAGCTTGGCCTCCCTATCTGCCCTGTGGTTACCCTGGATGACCAGAGTGTCTCCTCGCTGGTGTGCCTTGTAATGAACAACAGCCACCGCCTTTGGTGCCCACACAGACTCTAGTAACTCCAAAATCTCCCTCCCATACTTTATAGATTTCCCGCTCAAATTTATGAGTCACTTTTCTCTATAGAGGGCCCCATGGGCATGGAGTGTAGTGAATGCATACTTAGAATCAGTGAAAATGTTTGCCTTCAGACCTGCAGCTAGCTGGAGGGCTCGAGTAAGGACAATGAGTCCCCAGGGGTAAGGGCTCAGCCTCCACAACAACCCCAGGAGTGACAGCAGCATATCCGGCCTTCCACTGTCCATCTTCCACGAAACTGCTGCCATCGATAAAATACTGAATATAAGGAGAGGCCAGCAGTACATCCTTCAGATCTGAGCTGCTGGAATACACTTCATCCATAACCTGGATACAGTCATGTTCGGGTAGCCCAGGTGCTACAGGGAGTAGAGTAGCAGGATTGAGTGTTTTCACTGTCTCCAAGTGAACTCGAGGATTCGCACACAGCATGCTTTGGTACTTTGTCATCCACTCGTTGGTAAGCCAATAATTGCCTTTGTACTCCATCAGTGTCAGTACTGCATGTGGCACTTTAACATATAGTTCTTGCCCAAGGAACAGTTTATCAGCCTCTGTTGCCAGAAGATCTGTCACTGCTACTACGCAAAATCAAGAAGGCCAACCCCTCACTACTGGATCCAGCTGTTTGGACAAATAAGCCACTGGTTGTTGCCAGGAGCCTAGGCTCTGAGTGAGGACACCAACTGCTATTCCCCTCTCTTCATGGACGTACAGATGGAATGTTTTTTCCATGTCAGGCAGTCCTAGGCTGGGTGCTGATAGCAAGGCCTTCTTCATATCCTGAAAGGCCTTTTTTTGGTCCAGACCCCAGTCAAAAGGTTTTCGTTCTCCCCCTGTTGTAGCTGCATACAGGGGCTTTGCCAACACTGCAAAGTTGGGAATCCAGATTTGACAAAAACTGCCAGCCCCTAAGAAGCCCCTCAACTGCCTGTGATTTTGTGGCTCAGTAATGGAACAAACAGCCTCCCTCCGCTCAGAGCCCAGCCTTCGAAAGCCTTGGGCAACATGGAATCCCAAGTACTTGACTTCAGTCTGGCACAATTGGGCCTTACTTTGGGACACTTGATAGCCAGACATCCAAAGTAGGTGCAGAAGTTCTAAAGTAGTGGCTACACATTCTTCCGGGGAAACAGCGGCGATGAGTAGATCGTCCACATATTGTAGCAATACACATTGAGTAGAGCATGACTGGAAGTGAAGCAAATCTTGACTAAGAGCATCCCCAAACAGCGTGGGGGAATTCTTGAATCCTTGGGGTAACCGTGTCCATGTCAATTGTCCCTGTAATAGGGTCTTCCCATTCAAATGCAAACAGTGGCTGGCTAGGAATGGCCAATCTCAAGCAGAAGAAGGCATCCTTTAAGTCCAAAATAGTAAAGCAGTTGGTTTGTGCAGGAATCAAACTCAGTAAATTGTAAGGATTTGGTAACGACAGCTTCATTGACCCTCCGTAGGTCCTGTACAGGCCGGTAATCATTAGTACCTGGTTTTTGAACTGGCAGTAAGTGGGTATTCCAGAGCGATTGGCATGGTTTCAGGAGTCCAAACTAGAGTAGTCACTGGAGATGTTTATGAATGCCCTCAACAGCTCTTCGGGGAAGGGAATATTGCATGACACGAATGGGACAGGCGTCTGGCTTTAGTTCCACTATAATAGTGGAAGGCCGGGAGGGTTACCTTCTGCCCATACTCCAGGGAAGTTTTGCAATTCTGGTGGTAGGGGTTGTTGCGGACCAGTCTGGAAGTATAGCCACCACTCTTCTTCCCTTGGAATTTGTAGAGAAAATAATCCTGATACTGGTGGCTCCAAAACCATCTGATCCTCTCCAGTGGGGGTAAAAGAGGTCTGGGCATGTAGCTTTGATAGGAGATCCCAGCCCAAAAGCGGTACTGGGCACTCAGGCATGTACAGAAATTGATGGGCGATTTGCTGTCCTCCTACTTCGCAGACTCGGGTGTGGAGAAAGGGCCGGACTGCCCGGTTTCCAGTCGCCCCCACCACTGTGATAATCTTCCCGGAAGTACTTGCTTATGGTTGGGACACAACAGAATGCTCTGACCCAGTATCAACCATGAATGGTATTTGCTGGTTCCCGATTTTGATTGTGACCATGGGCTCATGGGGACCGAGAAGAATCTGCGAGCCCAGTCTGTCCTATTCATCATCACCCTGGCGCTGGTCTATAGTGGTCAATCCAATGAACCCGCTAGACCCTTATGTTCCTCGCTGGCATCCTCAGTTGGTCTCTGAGTATACCTTCCTCCTTCAACCCGCCCTCGGAATGCTGGTCGGCCACGGTTTCCCTTTCCTGCATCACTTCGCCCGCCTTTGTTGGGACATTCATTTTTCCAGTGGCCAATTTCTCTGCAATAGGTACATTGATCTTATTCTAATGGTCCTCACTCCAATGATCCTCACCGGATTCCTCTACCCCGGCCTCGGCCCCTCGGTTCCCACATTGACTTTCCTTGTCCTTTCTCGACTAGCGCCGCTGCTAACATATCAGCTTTCTTTTTCATCTTTCGTTCACACTCACGCTTCATCTCCTGATCTTTATTCACAAATACTTTCATAGCAACTTCCATCAGCTGGGTCATATTCATTCCAGCAAAACCCTCAAGCTTCTGAAGTTGTCTTCGAATGTCACCCTATGACTGCTCTACGAATGCTGAATTCACCATCCGCTGGTTTTTGGGTGCTTCCGGGTTGAATGGAGTATAAACACGGAAAGATTCACAGAATCTTTCATAAAACTGGCCAGGACTCTCATCCAGGGTTTGCAGGACCTCAGATATTTTTCCAACATTCATCGCTTTCTGGCCCCCCTTTTTAAGGCCTTCGAGGAGAGCTCGATGATATCAACTTAGGGCAGTGCGGCCTGCCTCAAGGTTTGCATCCCAGTTAGGTTCTAGGTCAGGAAAGTCTCTCAGAGCTGATTGTCGGAGATCCTGTTCACCTGGAGGGTTCTCTTCCAACCATTTCATTGCTGACCTAGTCACCCGGTATCTCTCTTCTGTTCTGAGTAAGGTTAAAAGGAGCTGATGGCAGTCTGCCCAAGTTGGACGATGGGTTTGAATGATAGATGAAAACAAATCTATCATAGCTTGAGGTTTATCAGTATATGAAGGATAATGAGTTTTCCAGTTCAACAAGTCAGTGGTGAGAAAGGGTACGTACACAAAAGTCCGAGGGCCCTTAATGAGCTGTCCCTGGGCATTAAAGGCAGCTGGTCCTCGAGCCTCTCGGAGGGGTAGGTGGAGACTAAATTCTGGAGTCTGTTTGCTAGCGGGTAGTGTCTCTCCTGAGGTCGTAAGGCTCCACTACTGGTGGAGGAGGGGTACTAAACTGGGACTGACCTCCTTCAAATCCAGGACTCCAGGAACTTTCTAGAATGCTGGGGGGGGGGGGTCTGTATCTGAAAATGGCACTCCTGCCTCACTGCTCCTTTGACTATTAGAGGGAGTATCAGTCGCAGGGGGGTGGGGGAGAAGTTGTATCCATCCTAGCCAGAATCTCTGCTGAGCCTAATGACCGAGCTGGAGTCATAGGTATCGGCCTGAGAACATAAGGGGGAGGGAGTTCTTCTGTTTCTGGCTCCTGCATTAAAACTGGTAGTTTTGGTTTTACTTTGGGCTGCATTTCCTGTGGACTACGGGACAGGAGTATGCAACATTGTTCCTCATGGCATTTCTGGACCCATTGGGGTCTCTGCCTACATACATCCAGCCAGGAATCAATATAAGGGACTTGGTCAGGATGATTAGCCACCACCAGGTGGTGCACTCTACTAACTAGATTATAATCAAAGGTTCCTTCCGGGGGCCAATCAGTATTAAAACTCAGCCACTCATTCTGACAATATTTCTTTAACAGGGATGGAGTCATACAAACCCTGTAGTCTGCAGAGAATCCTTTCCGAAAATGTTTTACCATACACTCTAGGGGGCTATACCTTGACTCTGATCCACCCATATCGGAACAATAGAATCCCTGTTATTAAAATATCCCAGTCCCTGAAAACACAGAACAAATGGACACCAAGGGAAAGGGATTCGGGCAGCAGGTGAGGGGGTCCTGCTGCCCTCGACACAAGAAGGGTAACCAGCAATCAATTGCTTCCTCCTTTTTGCGACCTGGGCACAGTTGCCCGGCTAGGAACTGCGGTACTCAGGAGTCTGCTCTCACTCCACAAGCCTCTGCTTGCTCTGAACACATAAATCAATCACCCACCAGCACTCAGACACCCTCCCGGTCCCAGAAAACCATCTGACTATGAGAAGCGCAGTTTTACCCAAACCTCGGGCTACTAAGGCGTCCCTCGGAAAGTGATCAGGCTCCCTTTCTTCCCGCAGGATGGACAGATTTTTCTGAACTACAGATTCAGAAACAGACCCTTGTTTTTCACTTACCCCACTCAGATGTCTTCTGGAGACCAATGGGTTGGTTCCTGAACTCCATGAGGGTTCGTAGGTGTCGGCCGGAAGGAGCCAGTGGCTCTGGCGAAACAAGACACAATACTCTCCAGAACAAGTGATCTGTGGGCGCCTGATATTTCCTCTGGTGTTCGCCAGTCTCCGGCTCCAACCGATCTGAACCCAGAGGCAGCAAAGATAAGCCTTCTTTTTCCTTTCCCGGTCAGGGAACCAAATGTAACAGCAAAACGAGCAAGGAAAAAAATACCCAGGAGTCTCTATAGGAAAATAAGCCTTTTAATATGCCAGCACAGGTTCAGCAAAATCACTTTCAAAGTCTGAACCCTGTCTACAGGGCTCATACATACTATATAGACATTCTATCAGTTCATCATAGCATCTCTTCATGATAGGTTACTTTTTGCCGCAGTACACTCATGATTGGAGGCTATTTGGTGCAGTGTTATCTTCAGCAAAGCAGAGAGAGAGACAAGGCACAGAGAAACAAAGCAACAGGGAGGAACATGCTTGTATCAGGGTGTGTCATCACCAAGAGGGTGTATCCTTTTCACACAGAGAAGCAGGGGAGAGCAAGGATGTTTCAGTAACCCTAACAGTTCTCATTAACGCTTTCAGCTCTCAGCCCTGTCTGGATTCTACCTCAGTATTACAGCGAATCACATATTGTGTGCCATTGTACACAAAAGAACCCACATTCTCACTGACCGCACATATGACACAACTGCCACAAACCACATGACCACTAAACCTAACTGGAAGCTGAACACCAGTACACAAACAAGCCGGACTCAAAATTTCTTTCAAATTCTGATTCTGAGTCCAAACACAACGGGGTTTCTTGCCTTGGAGACCAGGAATCACCTGAGTCACGCCAAAGTGCTTCTGCACAATCCTTTGCAAATGATAACTAAAAGGGGAAAATTAATAAATTCACTATCCTGACTAGAAAGATCTGTCCCCCGGGATGTAATAACCAAACATGATCATAAAACCGTGCCCTTTTATTAGCCTTGTCAATAACAGCTTTAGGATAAAAAATCCTTCCTCAGGGACCGAGAATGAGAAACATAATCCCCTGTCATTGAACAATTACGGAATTTAAGGAATTCGGAAAAAGGCAAACCCTCAAGCAACTTATGTGGATGGGTGCTGGAAAAATGAAGAAATATATTGTGGTCTGTGATCTTCCTATAGACCGTGGTACCCCAACCTGTACCCAACTTCACTACCCGAACATCCAAAAAAACAATCTCATGTTCATGAAAATTCAAAGTGAACTGTATTGTGGGATGGCAAGAATTAAGCCACTGATGGAATTGCAACAGCAAATCTACTGAGCCCTGCCAAATCATAAAAATGTCATCAATATAATGACACCACAGAGGAATCTGGGGGAAAAAAGGCGAGCGAGACAACCACCTCACTTCAAAATCCTCCATAAACAGCTTCTCCACAGAAGGCGCAAAAGTGGCCCCCATGGCCACACCCAAAACCTGTTTAAAAAACTTTTGTTCAAATTCAAAATAATTATGATAAAGGGCAAACTTTGTCAACTCCTCCATAAACATGAGGAGATCTCCCGACATGTCACCTCTTTGGTTCAAGGCTTGGGACACTACCCCAAGGGCTTCCTCCAGTGGTATACTCGTGTATAATGCAGTGACATCAAAAGCGGCCAGCATAACATCAGGCTCTAATGCTAAAGCCTCAACCTCACCCAAAATAGTCAAAAAATTAGAAGTATCTTTAAGGTAAGATGGAATCATGGGTATTAGTGGGCACAAAAAAGAAACAACAAAAACAGACAAAGGTTCTAAAAGAGTACCCCTAGTGGAAACAATAGGCCAACCTGGATGATTTTCCAAGCTTTTATGAATTTTAGGCAACATATAAGAATGAGCCATAGAAGGAGAGATTACATTCAGGAAGTTATATTCTTTCTTAGTGATCAAACTTTTCTGACAAGCAAGCCTAGTCATATCTTGTATCTGCTTCTTAAACACAGGAGTAGGATCTTGAGCTAAAGGGACATACGTAGATAGATCATTCAACTGCCTATAAGCCTCATGTAGGTAACAATCAACATCCATAACCACAATCGCTCTACCTTTATCGGCCTGCTTGATGACCACATCCTCCATAAGACATAGTTCTCTCAACGCCACCCTTTCATCCACAGACAAAACATTCCTGATTTTATTTGGTTTCCAACTTTCCAACTTCTCCACATCCTGCAACACCAACTGGCAAAAAACCAGGAGGGCAGGATGCAGTGGACCTGAAGGAGACAAAGCAAGGGCAAAGCAAGACGTGCAGGACGGGCAATAACAGAAGAAACAGATGTATCATCACACAAAGATAGGTCAGTGCCCACAGCATTCAAAGCATTGTCATCAGCAGGATGAAAAAAGGCTTTCAAACACAATTTTTTAATGAAACCCTCCAAATCCACCTGAAAGTGGAAGGAATCAAAAAGGGCTCATGGAACAAAGGACAAACCCTTGATATTCAGTTGGACAGGCTATGCACTGCTATGGCACATAGCTGTGTCTGTTGACCCCAGATATTCAATGCTGGGGTCATATGCAGCCCCGGCATTGAATATCCAGGGATTGGCACACTCACTGGAAGCCACAGTAGCTAATCTTGCAGCAGTGGTATTCTATGCTGCCCAGTTAGCTCATGCACCTAAAAGATATACAAGGTTTTTTCTAGCCTATCATTTAGGCACAGGTTGCTAACTAGGCAGCATGCAATATTGCTGCTGCCTCGTTATCATTTGTCTCTACCTCCGCTCCTCCCCAGAAAGCCCTTGTTACACCACAATGCTAAATGGTTAGCATTGGGGCACATAAGGGAAATAATCTGGGATATTCAGCGTATTCAGAATATCCCTCTCAGCAGCAGTTACATGGTTTACCAGGCTGTAAACCATATAACTTCCCTTTGAATACTGAGCCCTTGATGTTTCTATCTTGTGTTTTTAAGAAAAGAGACCAGGCTCAGAAGGAGGGTATTCAGAGGGGTATTCTAGAGCTGGAACAGCTTCACTGTAGAGGGGGAAATCTCAAAGTGCGGCAGCACTTGGTTCACTTGAGTGGTGAGCTATCTGCTTTGGAAACTGAGGACATTGCCTCAATGCTGCTCCGAACCAAGCACTGCTTTTTCGAGCATGAGAATAAAGCACATTGGCTGCTTCTGTGGCAGTTGAAGTGACAAAGGCTTAAGCGTAGAATACATGCTTTCTCTTCCACTCATGGTCTTATAATCCACCAGTCACAAGGGATAGCTGACATCTTTGCTCGCTTTTAGTATGATCTCTATTCCTCCCACTTGGAGACTGATGGAACATAGATCCAAGAGTGGATAGAGACCTTGATCTACCTCATCTTCTTCCTGATGCTCTAGAGGCACTGGAGTGCCCTTTTTCAGAGGTGAACTCAGCAGGGTTGTCCGTTGTCCCTCCTTCTTTTTGTATTAGTCATAGAGCCACTTGCTTTTCATTTGCAAATGTGCGGAGGATATGGGAATCAAACTTGGAGGGCATTCGCATGCAATTTTGCTATACGCAGACGACACACTTATTTACCTTTGGGATCTGTTATCCACACTCTTGGGAACAGTGAACACACTTGATAGCTTCTGTATGGTCTCAGGTTTCCCTATAAATTGGCAAAATTCAGCTTTGCTCTTGTGTGTGACTGCAGCAACGTCGCCCACTCCAGCATTGCTTGGTAGCTTCCTTAAGGTTGACGAGTTCCATTATCTAGGCATACATATCCATCAGCACCTGTCTCATCTCTTCTCGCTAAATTATGGAGCACTTCTGGAGGTTTTGAACAAAGACATAGCATCTTGGAGAGCCACTTCTGTTATTTGGCTTGGCCGTATTAACACTGTAAATATGTTCTTCCTCCCGAAACTAATATTTTTGTTTATACAGTTCCCTATCCAGGTGCCTTGGAGTTTTTTAAAAAATCGGTATGCCGTGCTCTAACTGGCTTTATCTGGCAGGGTGAAATGCCCCGGGTTAGTTGGCCCACTATAGTGTGACTTTGGCTTCCCTGACCCAGTACTGTATTACCACTGTTCATGCCTACGTGCCATCTATTTTTGGACAACTAGCTCAAGTTCTGATTGGGTAAGTCTGGAAGAAGCTTGGGTATCCCCAATTCCCCTTGCAGCCATTTTATTCTTGCGGAGCCAGGTCTAGAAATGTCTAGTGCTTTCCCACCCCTTCTTGGGATCTGTATGGAGTGCATGGAATGCTCTCTGTAATTGGCACAACACATCCCCCCATTGGTCGCTCTATATTCCAATCTCCGCCTTTCGCTTTTGTAAGAGACTTCAGTGGGAGGGCCCTTCATCTTGGGAGTAATTTACAATTATAATCATTGTTTGAAGGCTCTACCTTTCTCTCTAAGGCCTGACTGGAGCAGCTCTGGGGAACCACACTGACTCTTTTCCAATAGTTCCAGCTATGGCATTGATTCAAGTCTCCTCTTAACTCATGGAAATCTTTTGCTCCCCCCAGACACTGGGAGCACATTCTCTTTGAGTCCAAATGGCTGAAGTCCTTTTTAGCTCATCTATACAAGGCCTTTGCTATGGACTCCTCAACTGATGCATAGAGAGGGCTGGAGTGCGACTGTGGGCGACACATCAGAGGACTTCTGGGAGGAGGTGTACCAATGTTCTCATTTCTGTTCAATTTCCCTATCTTTCGTGACCACCCTGCTTTGCATTTTACTGTGAATGTCAGTTGTCCTGATTAACATCTTCCGATGGGGGAGGAAAGATAATACTCTATATTGGAGATTTTGTGGATGACGTGGTGATTTTGGACAAAGTGGTGGTCTTGCCCTAAACTGCAGCTGTTCTGGTGCCAAGTGTACGAGAATATTATCTAAACTCTTGGCATGCAATTCTCCTTTTCGACTGAATCATGTGTGTTGGGGTATCTACCTCCAGACCTCCTTCCTGAGGGATCATGGTGGCTCTCTCACTGCCTGCTTTTGGCGGCCCAGTCCATTATTGAGTGCCATTGGAAGAGAGCCTGGCCGCCCTCGCACATGGAATGGATGGTTAAAGTATGGGACATCTATCACATGACCGAGTTGTAAAGACCATACTGTGTCTTGCACCGATTTGACACGCCCTGTATTGCTGCATCTAGACTAGATTGTAAGCTCTGATGAGCAAGACTCTAACGAGCAGGGACTGTCTCTTGTATGTTTGACTGTACAGCGCTGTGTGCTTGGTGCTATATAAGTACTAAATAGTAGTAGTAGTAGTAGTAGAAACTTGGAGTGGACCTCTGTGATAAGCCTGAGATGGTCCAGAGTTTATGGTCCAGCTTTCTGCACCTGGAGGCTTGATTCTCTTCCAGTGAGGACTGTAACTTGAATGTGCTCCACCTAATCCTATCCTATCCTGATCCTAGTCCTTGCCCTGCTTTCTTCAGAGGGGTTAGCCCCAACTGTCAGTGTCTGGCCTTCATGCACCCCTTCATGGTATATTTCTCGTGAGCTTCCTGCCTCGGGGACATCTCCATCTGGTTTGTGGGGTGGGTGGGATAGTAGGTTATCCCAACCACTGAGAGTTCCTCTCTTTGATCTCTCTTCATCACACTACTTCCCACTTTTATGGTAAGTCTAGTTGTTGGGGGGAAGGGAGGGGAGGGGCAGAGGGAGTGTGCAGGTAGGGGGAAGGGGGAGGGTGAGAGCAGGGATGGGTGGGAGCATAGTGGAGCCTAAGGTTACTGGGAAGAAGGATGTTTCATTAGACTGCTGATCAGTCATTCTGGTACAGTTTTGCCTGTTATCTCCTTGTTTTGACTGTTATCTCTTTGTTTATACTACCTTAGCGGCTTAAGATATACCGGCTGCTACTATATACGATGTGCATTCTGATACTGCTACAATTCTTTCAATGCTTGGAGTTGAAATCCTTCTTGTTTTGCTTAATAAAAATTGCACACACACACAAAAAAAGAAAGGATGAGACAAACAGGATTTTGAAGGTAGAAAAAAGGGACTGTAAAGCTTAGCAGTTTGTAAGGAAAGACAAACTGGATAGGCTGTATGCTCTTTATTTGCTGGCATTTTTCTATATTCTAATGGGGGATATTCAAAGGCATTTATGCGGTTTGTGGACCACTAAACACTCCGGGGCAGCCCCATGGGTTCACCAGATAGCAGTGATATTCAGCCGTTGCTCAGTTACCCTAAACAGCTAAAGTTAGGACAGCTGAATGTTGTTTTTTTTTAAGGGCCATCAAAGCAGTCCTGGCTCCTGACAACCTAGAAGCCTCTGGGTTTTCTTGGCAATGTATAAATGGAAGTAGATTGCCAGGCCTTTTCTTCCAAGGTAATGGAGAGTTAAGCAACTTGCCCAAGAAGCACCAGGGAGAATCAAACCTTTGATTATTTGGGTACTACACAGTTGTTCTACCATTAGGCTACTCCACCAATGGATTACATTAGTTGGCTTTGCAATCCAGCCAAAGGCTGAATATTACCACTGACCGAATTGCAAGATCACAGTCGGGGCTACCTGGATATTCAATGTCAGATAAGGCCCAGGCATCGAATATCAAGGGGGCAAAGTTAAAGCAAAGTTAAAGCAAGCTGCTTTAACTGTTCTGGCTGCTGGTGGTAAAAATCTCCCCACTCCCCTCACATTGTTTCTAGGGTTAATATTTCATCACAAATGTTCTACACTTCTTTAACCTACCTTCCTTTACTGTCAGATACTTATGACTTGATTCTGGTAGTAATCAATTTCTTCAAAAATTTCATTATTTTTCCTAAAGCTGCTGAAAAGGCTTAACTGTTTATTAGATTACTTTATTGATTCTTTATGGTTCAAATGTGTTCTTGAATAAGAATGACATCTAGATTTTCATTTTTCAGATATAACATTATTTTCTTTTATTAATGGGGTTATTAAGTTCTTTAACATTTAAGAAAATTATTTTCAAGCACAGAACCATCATTGTAGTGGCACTAAATCTAAGCTAATTGGATTTAGGAAAGATATCTTAGTTAGGAGATCTGGATAATATATTGAAAATCTAAGGGGTATGTTTACTAAACCAGGCTAATGGTTAACCCGGGCTATCTGCAACTAGGTCCCATTGAATAATATGGGACCTAGTGGCAGATAGCCCGGGTTAACCGTTAGCCCGGTTTAGTAAACATACCCCTAAATCTCAATTGACATTATGGGTATGTTTACTAAAATGCGGTAAAGTCACCAGTGGTAAGGTCAAAGCTAAGGTTCCTGAAGCCATATAAGATTATGGGCGGGTGGGGGCGATCCAGCATAAAGGGATCCATGGGCCATGTAACACATGGAACAGGGCACCCTGACCATTTAACTCACGGTAACGAGACATCTCACTTTAAGGTGACAAGCGTTAAGGTGCCTGAGGGGTTTAAGGCACTCTAACATAAGGTACCCTAAGGGTTTAAGTCACCTGAAGTTAAGGTGCCCAAAGGGGTTAAGGCACCTGAGGTTAAGGTGCCCAAAGGGGTTAAGACGCCTGAGGATAAAGCACCCTAAGGGGTTAAGGTGCCTGAGGTTAAGGTGCCCTAAGGGGTTAAGGCAGCCAAACCTAAGGTGCATAAGGTTAAGGCACCCTAAGGGGTTAAGGCACCTGAGGTTAAGGCACCCTAATGGGTTAAGGCACCTGAGGTTAAGGTGCTCTAAGGATTTAAGGCGTGTGATGTTAAGGTGCCCTAAGAGGTTAAGGCGCCCAAACAAAAGGTGTCCAAGGGTTCTAAAGTGCTTCAGGTTGACAGGCATGCACCTAAAGGCAGGAAAATGGCTGTAACCCTAATGCTGGATAGAGCACCACAGAAAGTCAATGTAAAGGTGATGGAAGGAAGGACAGGTGGGAGCTTAAGGACCTGCCATATTGGTGGGCACCCTATGTGGCGGTCAGTAAAGTGGACAAGCATGTGGGAGGCAGCTGTACTGATGCACAGGGTGGTGCCAATGTAAAGTGCTGCAATGTCAGTGTGTGGCATAGGATGGGGAAGACATGTCCCCCAGCAGATTCAGAAGTTGCAGATTGTGTGCAGCGACAGGTAGACAGAGTAGTAGTGGTGACGGGCAGAGCAGGCACAGGAGAGGCGAGTGTGAAGAGTCAAAATGCAGAGAAGAGTACCAGTGTAGGTCATGGTATGGCAGCTTGCACAAAAAGGCAGGACTGCACACAGCCGACAGAGGCAGTTGGATGGGTTGAAGGAAGGATGGTGGCAGAGAAGAAGGTGGTATGGGCTGCCAGCACCGATGTGCAGAGCCCAGACTGTTACAGGCATGAAAATGATCTGAGTAGCATAGACACAAAATAAACAGGTAGGAAGAAAACCCCTGTCTCCTGTATATGGAAACAGTGCATTAACCATTAGGCTATACTTCCATACCTCCCTGCACAGCAATGGCTGGATTCAAAGACGGCGGGGTCACTGCCTAAAATGTCTGCTCTATGTGCCGGCATAGGGTACCAGTACCCATGATGAAGTGCACATGCAGAACAGCAGTCTACAGCTGATCACCAACTGGAGAATGCACCATCCATCACCTCAGCTTAGTAAGATGCACTGACAGTGTGTGATGCAAGTACAGAATAGCTACAAATCATGCGACTGAGCGGTTTCTGCTGTCACCTTGAGTGAAGATGGGCACCCAGCACCAGCTTCCCCATACCTACAATGCTAGAAATAGTCTTTGCTGTCTGTGCCGTGGATCTCCATCACTGTTAGTGTGGGGTAAGTACTTTTTGTACTGTAATATACTAGTCATCTTGTGTGTTACAGCATGCTGTATGTGTTGGTCATATCTGGCCCTGTTTCTGTTGCACAGGAACCCACCTACAACACTGCATGTCAATGCGCAATGCTGATACTTTGGCTGCCAACTACTTGGGGGGGGGGATGTTTATACCTGAATGGGGGTGGTGCTAGTACCACTGGGAGTAGGCCTGGAACACCTCACATCCCAACCACCTATGTCTAACATGCACCCACTGTTGTAATTCTACAGTATATATCGGTCAGAACTTTGGGAGTAATCCAAAATACATACAACTACTACAATATTACTCCATTAGAACAAATTCACTAACATAGAATAGGGGATTAGTTTGCAATGTGTTACTCTATGGCACGGAAGTTGTCTCAAACTCCTCGGCAGCCTCAACAATGATACATAGTATCCAGCGGCGCCTGCTAGCATCAATGACTAACCTTCCGGCTTTTTTGGTAAATCACTTGCAAGTTCTCTCAAACAATAGTTGTTTCACACTTAACTTTAAAGCAATGATGATTTCTTAGACAATCTTCATTCAATCCTCTATTGTTCAGCTCATTAGCTCATTCCTTTTAGATGTTTTATTATTTCCCAACGCCACTCAATGGCGCTATAACCGCGTTTCTCTCAGATTACTGAGGTTCTTCAGGGGGACATTCTCAAAATATTAAATTTCATCAACGGAACAGTTCACTGCGAACAAACACAAAAAGTGTGTGATTCCCTTTTATATTTCTTCGTTAGATATAATTAAAATATATTGAAATATATTGAAAAATTCTTATGGAAACCCATATTGCCAAACCCTGCTGTAATATTAAACATACCCAATGAAAACACAGACATGCTTCCGACGTTCACACAAATCTGTTTCTTCTTCACTTCTTGTCAGAAACATTTGCATCTCATCTGTACAAAAACGCCGCGCATGCGGGAAAGTGTTAACCTAGAGGTGGTCCCATACGCCCACAAGTCTGACGTCTACTAATCCTGATTTTGTTGCCAACTGGAATCGTATTTTGAATAAATGCTCCCTTGACTTAATGATGGGGAGTTTGTTGAATTAAGATGTCCTCATATGATCTAATACAATTTGGCTGATCATAAAGAAGAGAGAAGAGTGTCTGACGTCAGACTTGTGGGCGGATGGGACCACCTCTAGAAGGAGTCATAAGTTAACTAGGTTAACACTTTCCCGCATGCGCGGTGTTTTTGTACAGATGAGATGCAAATGTTTCTGACAAGAAGTGAAGAAGAAACAGATTTGTGTGAACGTCGGAAGCTTGTCTGTGTTTTCATTGAGTATGTTTAATATTACAGCAGGGTTTGGCAATATGGGTTTCCATAAGAATTTTTCAATATATTTCAATATATTTTAATTATATCTAATGAAGAAATATAAAAGGGAATCACACACTTTTTTTGTTTGTTCGCAGTGAGGAGTGGCCTTGTGGTTGGGGCAAGGTACTTCAGGCCAGAAGGTCAGGGGTTCAAATCCCACTAGAGCAGTGTTTTTCAACCTTTTTTGTGCAAAGGCACACTTTTTTCATGAAAAAAATCACGAGGCACACCACCATTAGAAAATGTTAAAAAAATTTACCTCTGTGCCTATATTGACTATATATAAAGTAATTCTCTTGAATAGGAATCAAACACTCACACCAACCCCCCTCCCCTGCTGGTTCACACCAACCCCCCTCCCCTGCTGGTTCACTCACACCACCCTCCCCCCTCCACTGCTGGTTCACTCACCACCCCCCTGTCACTTACTCACCCCTCCTGCTGGGTCACTCACTCACTTACCCCCCTCCCCTGCTGGTTAACTCACACCATCGCCCCCCCCCCTTGCTGGTTCACTCACACCACCCCCCCTCCACTGCTGGTTCACTCACACCCCCCCCCCTTGGTGGTTAAATCACACTCCCCCCCCCTTGCTGGTTCACTCACACCCCCCCCCCTCTGCCCAAGCCGCTGCTTCTGCTTTGTACAGAGCAGCGGCTGCACTACACTTACATTGAAAAGTAAAGAGAAACTGTGTCAGGAGCCCTCCGGTCATCACAGAGCCCGAGGACGTGATGTCATGGGGGCGGGCTCCTCACAGGCTGTCTTTCCTTTTCAAATTAACTTTATTGCAGCTAAAGTTAATTTGAAAAGGAAAGACAGCCTGTGAGGAGCCCGCCCCCATGACATCACTTCCTCGGGCTCTGCATGATCGGAGGGCTCCTGACACAGTTTCTCTTTACTTTTCAATGTAAGTGTAGTGCAGCCGCTGCTCTGTACAAAGCAGAACCAGCGGCTGCACTGCTATAGGGAATCACGATCGCGTTCGCGCCGCGGACTTCGGCACAAAAGCCGGTTTTTTGCTCTGGCCACTCCCGATCTTGCGGCCAGAGCAAAAAAACGGCTTTTCAATGGCCGGTTTTACAACTGTGCCGGCAGCCGGCCTGGCCATGGAAAAACCGGCCAGGCTGGCTGAAAACCGGCCGGTTGGCAACCCTAATTTGTGAGCCGAGGCCACATGTTACGGATGAAATTGGAATTTTTCCCACGGCACACCAGACAATATCTCACGGCACACTAGTGTGCCGCGGCACAGTGGTTGAAAAACGCTGCACTAGAGGACAGTAACCTTGGGCCAGAAGGACTGGGGTTTCTAGTCCCACAGGTGTTCCTTGTGGTCTTGGGCAAGCCACTTAACCCTCCATAGCCCATGTTCCCTGTAAAATAGTTATCTCCAAGTTATAATGCCCTGTTCAATGTGATTTCAGTTTGTTCAATGTAAACCGCATTGATGCAGAATAGCA
Source organism: Ichthyophis bannanicus (assembly GCA_033557465.1). Taxonomy (NCBI): domain Eukaryota; kingdom Metazoa; phylum Chordata; class Amphibia; order Gymnophiona; family Ichthyophiidae; genus Ichthyophis; species Ichthyophis bannanicus. The sequence goes on from CM066032.1 coordinate 1,142,260,501, forward strand.
CGGTATATAAGAGAATATAAATAAAATAAATAGTGAACTGTTCCATTGATGAAATTTCATATTTTGAGAATGTTCCCCTGAAGAACCTCAGTAATCTGAGAGAAACGTAGTTATGGCGCCATTGAGTGGCGTTGGGAAATAATAAAACATCTAAAAGGAATGAGCTGAACAATAGAGGATTGAATGAAGATTGTCTAAGAAATCATCATTGCTTTAAAGTTAAGTGTGAAACAACTATTGTTTGAGGGAACTTGCAAGTGATTTACCAAAAAAGCCGGAAGGTTAGTCATTGATGCTAACAGGCGCCACTGGATACTATATATCATTGTTGAGGCTGCCGAGGAGTCTGAGACAACTTCCGTGCCATAGAGTAACGCATTGCAAACTAATCCCCTATTCTATGTTAGTGAATTTGTTCTAATGGAGTAATATTGTAGTAGTTGTATGTAACATGCACCCACAGCAAGCACAGTCAAACTGCACATGCTGCCCATAACTGGGTTTTCCAGCCATGCACATATGAACTGTGGACAGACCACCCAACATTTGGTTCAGTGATCAAGCCTTAAGAACAGGGAGTACACGCACATCACTGGAACCAGGCACTATATAGCACCGACTACTACCAACATGAATAATCCACAATGGACCATGAAACCCCACCCTCCTTTCCGACAATCAAGAATGCCTCAAATTACCTCAACTCCAACATAGTTATGACCCAATATTTATATCATCCGTAAATCACAGTAACCTACCTGCACATGATGTAACAACATCATACAGCCTCTCTATGTGTACTTAGTTATAGTTATAATGTCCACGTACCTTATATAGTTGAGTTAAATACTCCTTGTATGCTTGTAATCTGTACACTGAAAATTTGTAAACTGTTCATTGTAAACTGCCCAGAGCAGTATTTGAAAATGTTCCCTGTAAACCGCCTTGATTACCTAGATAAAGCGGTATATAAATCAATTAAATAAATAAATAAAATACCCATGCCATGGTCACTGCTCTGTCACATGCCATGGCCACTCAGACCATGCACGTGGCAGACGGACACTACAACATCTCAGCTATTACCTTACCTCCGATGCAGTCACATCCTAGCCAATCCAACCTGTTTCAGCGCATACATACAAGTCTTTGCGCCTCATCATGCACATTTGCAAACTAATGCTGGAAAAAGCGTAGGCACTGCGAAGCTCTATGAGAAGTGGAAAGTCACAAAATGATGGATTGACATACACATACACACACACACACACACACACTCACACTCACACTCACACTCGACGCATTGTTCAAAAAAGGGGGATGGTTGGCATTCCTGGCTGCCACTCTGGTCCCAACCCTCAGCTCAAGCATTGTTAAGGTGTGCTCATTGTGCAGGAGCTAGCAGTGCACTCTGCTGTTAATGCACCCTCAGTGTGCCAGTGCTGTGGGTGCCTTTACCCTTGTTGGCCGAATCATAGGGGGTTGCACATGTTGGTGTTATATCTGCACTGTGGGCCAAAGCTTAGCCACAGGGACATGCACTGCATGATCCACAGCCAGGACCTGAATTTGTGATTCTCCACTCATATACACACCAACTGTGTGTAGTGCGCCACAGTGCTGCCACATGGTTACAACAGTCCTTGGAGATGTCATACTTCCAATCAGACAGACCTTGGCCCATGTTTCACTTTTTAGGCACATTGGACCAGGGCATTGCTTTGGTCTGCTGCAGGCGGGTGCCGTTGCCCCCTCCACCAACACCCCCAATGCCATATTGACATGCCCATGTGCTGTCAGTGTTGGTGGTGCATAGTCCCAGCCATTCCAACATGCAATTTGGTGGGTGCCTAGGGCGGTGGGTCCAGAGGGGAGGCCGAGGCATACATGAATGGCCACACATCTCACACACCCATCTGCCTCTCTAGAGACCCCATCTCTGCCTGCTAATGTCATGTCTCTTCAACCTCAGGAAGAAATGGCTGACGGGTGTTATGTTAGAGGTCTATATAATATTGCCTGGAGTGGATTTGGTAAATGTAGATCGATTGCTTAAACCATCAAAATGTAGTAGGACTAGGGAACATACTATGCGGCTACAATGTAACCCATTTGGGTCTTCTAGGTGGAAATATTTTTCCAGTCAGCACTAATCAGACCCTGCAATCCATTACCGGAGGATGTGGTAAAAGCTGTCAGTGTAGCTGGGTTTAAAAAAGTGTGGACAGGTTCTTGGGTAACAGTGCATACACCATTGCTAAAGAAGACCCGGGCTATGCACTGCTTGCCCCATTACAGTTACTGGAGATCCTGTGTATATTTTAGGGAAACTGCTAGGTAATTGTGCCCTAGATTGGCTACTGTTGGACACAGGATACTGGGCATGATGGACCTTGGTCTGACACAGTTTGGCTTATTTTGTAATCTTATGTTCCTATGTGCCATCTAGGCAGCTGCCTGGTCCCCCCTGTTCACCAGCAACCAACACTGTATGACCCATGTGCCACCTCCTTTGCCACCATTTGCACCATCAACACTTGGGCACTATTCTGTTACTGCTAATGGATCACTACTATCACTCTCTTGGGCTCCTCTGTCTGTGCTTCACATTGCAGATGCTAATAGGCTCTCTCTCCTCATAAAAACACCCTTTCTGTGAGGTTTTGAGTTCCGTTATGGTTCCTGGAGTTAAGGTGCCTGCGTTAAGGGAGCAAGACCTGTTCCTGCCCACTGAGTCCAGAGGGGAAGCTGAGGCATACATGTCCACTGGGTCCAGAGGGGAGGCCCGCCCATTGACCCCTACTCTCCGCCCTGTGCATGCCTTCTCTCCGCCCACAGGGTGCTTTATGCTGCTGGTGCCTTTAGTGCATGCTAAAGTGGCATTTTGGATGCACTAAAGGCGTAGGTACGCCGTTAGCACATGCTTACGGCACACTTGCTCCTTTACTGCAGTTTAGTAAACATACCCCTATGTTGTTAACAGGTCAGCAAAGTTATATGTCCTGGAAGTTACACTAAAAAAAAAAAAATACACACATGGATAAAAAAATATATATATTACATCTTGCAATTAAACAAACAATAAGCAATATACCCATGACACAGTGATTGCTTTTTAAAAAAAAATTTATTAAACTTTTACAATTAAAAGAACATATATTCTTGTACAGAAAATAAGGTGAACGTCAATAGAAAAAGCCACATTGACAATGTATATCACAGGTACAATTAAATGAGTTGACTAATCACCTTCTATCAAGCCCACCAATAAGAAGAGAAGTCCAAGAATCAGAAAATAACAATAGGGAAGTTTCAAAGAAACAGTAAGAAATAAAGTGGGGAAAGACTTTAATTCAGCCAGATATTCATCCTTTTACCAGAGGTTTCTCTAAAGATCCACATGACCACAACCATTTACTGGAAATGTTTCATTAAGAAATCCTTCAATTGTTCAGGGTCATAAAATATATAACAAGTACTGGAAATTTTGTGGAAAATTTTAGAAAGAATTCACCACCATGCTGGATAGCATCTTGCTGGAGCTGAAGAAAGAGTTCTCTCCTTCTCTATGGGGTATGTTTACTAAAGCACACCAAGGTAGCATGCTGTAGTGCATGCTAATGGCAGTGATGGAAAGCGCCCTGGGTGTGAAGGGGGTGTGGTGGCGTAAAGCATCCTATGTGTCCGTTGGCATGTGCTAACAGAACCTAGTGAGGAAAGTTGACAAGCATGCACTGTAATGTACGAAAAAGGCAGTAAATTCAAAGCCGGAGAAAGAAGCAGCAATGGAAGACAATCCGAAGGTGATGGATGGATGGACACGTGGTAGCATATGAACCTGACGAACCCTTTCCATCTGATATTGTTGTCAGTAAGTAGGATGTGCAGATGACACCCAAGATTAATGCATCAGTGTGGTGGGCACATGTCACCATTAGTACAGTCAGTGTTTTGCATACGAGAGGCCCAAAGGTTGTCAGTGTGCAGTCAGCATGCTATTGATATCTTCAGAAAAAGAAGGACTGAGCATGAGTGGTGGTGCGGAGCGGTCACAGTAGAGGTGTGTTGAGCAATTGCACATGTTATCACACATGTCACGGTGTAGAAGTTGCAAGTCAAATATTGGACTGCATATGACGGCCATATGGCAAGTGTGGATCTGTTTTTCCATTGGTGGTAGCAGAGTGTGTGTAACGTCTGTGGCGGTCAGATATTGCAAATATGATGGAACACATGCTGCTTGGGTCTGTTAGTCCAAGATGGAGGTGTGCCATGGGGACCTGAAAAATACTGAAGGGGAAAAATGAATCCCCCTTCAGGTACCTTTGTTACAATTTGAATCCATCTTGTGCTAATGTCTATAGCTCAGGCCTAAGAAAGAAACAGCTTGTTGACTTTTTCACACTGAAACTGTAAAATCAGCAAGACTGAGCAATGAAATGAGCTAATATCCTGTCCCAGAGAGCTGACACAATGAGAGGCTCTGAATACTATACAGCTAGTGAAAAGGATGTCACCTGGGTCTCTTGAATGAACAAAGGGGAACAGAACAAATAACTTAATCTACAGGAAACAGAGCCAGCACACACAGCGACAAGGACTGTCGTGAGAAAGGGAAGCCAGGATGCTCAAGGGAAAAAATAAAAGGATAGAGATTGGGAAGCAGATTTGCTTGAAATAATAGAGAATGAGAAAAGAAGGGAAATCTATTTATCAGCAATTTGAGCCTAAACATGAATATAAATATAGAGAAGAAATTCTATTAAGCAGACAGACATTAGCTGATCTCATTGGAGTAAGGTTGTCTCTGTCTCCAGGACCTTTTTACACTTAAGTCAGGTGCTTTGCTTGTTATAATTGTATTGATGCTATGGATTGATATTGAAATTTGTACCTTATAGATCAAAAGTAAAGTTTGTGATGTTACAGACCTGACAAGATAAAATAAAACAGTTTCCATGCTTTTATGGTGGCATGAACAATTTGTTTAAAGCCAATCCTGTATGTATGTTGGGATTGAACACAAACAGCCAAACAAAAATAGAAAATTCCCCAAATAATCTTAGTGGAAGTCCAGAAAAAAAACAACATCTTGGTGACCCCGACGTGATTTTGGTGACTCACAGCGCAGTGACGTCACTGGGAAGTGTTCTCCAATGTTCGCTGGACGAAGCACAGGTCGAGAAGGAGGTAAGCGTAATTTTAGGATGTTTAAGAAAAAGACAAAAGAAACTGATTCTGACACTAGAAAAGTGGATGTACAAGAGCAGACTGCATTACAGAAAGTTATTAAGAGATATCCACTTGCTGCTAAAACTTTAGAACAGTTCTGCAAGAAGTGGCGTAACTGGGCACTACAGGACTCCGCTTTTGCCTGGCCAGCAAGTGGTACCCTAGACCCACGTTCACTACATGACTTGCAAACTAAGATAGAGAAGGACAAAACAGGACAGAAATTAGTGGAACACTTACAACATGTCACATTATGGATGGAGGTAGCGAGAGAATATGGTGAGGAGCCCCCTCCTTATAACCCCACATATAATCCTGGAGAAACAGGACTATATCCTATCTTAACTGCAGTTGCAGCTATTGGAAACCAAGACCCTATTCCTATAGATCAGGAACCTAAACAATCCAAGGGAACCCTCCACAATAATAAAAAGGAGACCTCACCCGAAAGGAGATTTTATGACCAAATGTTCCCAGGCCCGATAGAAGATCCTAAGATGAGGGCAGCATGTGAGGATATAGGGAGAGAGAAAGAAGAGTGGGAAGAAATATTAGGGACAGTTAAATTAGAATATTGTAAGCAACCAATTTGTGAGAACGAATTAGCACAATGGAAAGCAGAGTTAGAAGCCAGTACTGAGGAATGAAAAAGGGTTCATCAAGAACAAGAGGAACAATTTAGAATAAGCCTAGAAAATCATCAGGCTGAATGGGAAGAGAAGGTTAAGGAGAAGGAAGAACAGGATAAATATAAAGAACAAGAACAAAAGAAATTAGAAGAGTCACAAATTAAAGATTGGGAAAAGCGGAGGTCAGCACTGGAGAAGTGGGAACAGCATAACAAAAAGGAAACAGACAGGATGAAAGAGGAGTGGGACAAATTAAACGCAGCTCAAGAAAGACTGGACTCTTTGAGATCCAGCTATGAAAACAAGAAAAGTAATAGAAAGCACATTGGGATTGTAAGAAATAGCAGTCAGTGATCAAAAAATGGGCTATTTTTCAGAGTGTAGTGTACTCTCTCTAGTTGCAAAATCACTCCACATATATCATACCCCTTGATCCAAAATATACAAAAATACAGCACTATCTCTCATTTAAAAATTGAGGAATGGTCTCAGACTTCCCAGCATTCTTGTTGATATACTTGTCCCTTAAACCAGGACTATCAGTGCTTGTTTGCATCAATGACCAATCCTTTTATTTAAAATGTGAAATTCTAATTCAATGTAGTGCCATGTTATGAAATACTTATATAAAGCTTATCAACTTTCCTTTAAGATGCAAAATATGTTCTTCCCCTTATATTCTTCCCAACGCTACTTATCAGCGCTTCATCGCGTTTCACTTCTTCAAGTTTCGTCAGGGGACAACTTATTTGAATTTCTTCAGGGGATATCACTGAACCTTTTGGGATAATTTCTTCCTAGGGAAATATCAAAAAGAAGGACAATAATGCATCCAATCACACTATTGGTACCACTATCCATAACACACATCCTCTTATCCCTCGTTGAAAAGGTCGTTAGACTGGAAGTATCCTACCTTGATGCTGCCGACGTCTCATTCAAAATCAAACAATTCACCAAGTTGAAAAAACGCCGCTCATGCGGACTAACTCTACTTTCTATCTTATAGTCCACAACTCCTCCCAGTATTCCAAGTGAGGCCTTACCAGTGACTTGTACAGTGGCATAAGTACCTCTTCCCTTCTGCTGGTAATCCCTCTTTGTATGCAGCCCAACATTCTCCTGGCTTTTGCCACCGCCTTGTTGCACTGTTTTGCCACCTCGAGATCTTCAGAGATAATCACACCAAGGTCTTTCTCCTGAACCATGCATACCAACCTATCGCCCCCTATCATGTATATTTCCCTTGGATTTCTGCTACCCAAGTGCATGACTCTGCACTATTTCACATTAAATCGTAGTTGCCAAGCATTAGACCAGTCTTCCAGCTTTTGTAGAACTTTCCTCATGCTATCCACTCCCTCGGGGGAGTCCACTCTGTTGCAAATTTTTGTGTCATCTGCAAAAAGACAGACCTTACATGAAGATAGAATTAGTTTTTGCCAGAGCTAATTTACCCCAAGTTACTGTAGCAGAGACACGATATGATGGGTCTGAGTTTAATGAGCACAGACACAGAGTTTGGAATGCTATAAAAGAACTATACCCCACCAAGAAGAATTTAGGGCCACTACTGAAAATGTGTTTTAAGATAGGAGAATATGTTGTTATTAAGTGCTGTCGAGTCGGAGTCGACTCATGGCGACCCTCTGGATAGCTATCCTAAATTGTGTTCGGTCTTCAGTCAGGCGGCTCATTGTTGACAGACTGGTACCCGTAGCTGCTGTTATTAGAAACATAGAAACATAGAAACATGATGACAGAAAAAGACCACAAGGCCCATCTAGTCTGTCCTTCCATAACAACAACTACAACAGTCCACTTTTTACCTTTAGAGATCCTCTGTGTTGGTCCCATGCTTTTTTGAATTCAGTTACTGTCCTCATCTCTACCACCTCCACTGGGAGACTATTCCACGGATCCACTACTCTTTCCGTAAAGAAATATTTCCGCATATCACTCCTGAATCTATCTCCCTTCACCCTCATCCCATGTCCCCTCGTCGCAGAACTTGCTTTCAATTGAAAGAGGCTCTCTCCCTGAACATTTATGCCACGGAGGTATTTAAACATCTCAATCATATCACCTCTATCCCGCCTTTCCTCTAAGGTGTACATATTAAGATCCTTAAGTCTGTCCTCATATGCTTTATAATGAAGACCACTAATCATCTTAGTAGCACCCCTCTGTACCGACTCCATCCTGTTCACATCCTTTTGAAGGTGCGGTCTCCAGAATTGCACACCATACTCCAAATGAGGTCGCACCAAAGACTTATACAGAGGCATTATCACCTCCTTTTTTCTGCTAGCCATTCCTCTCCGTATGCACCCAAGCATCCTTCTAGCTTTTGCCGTCGCCTTTTCTACCTGTTTAGCTACTTTAAGATCATCGGACACAACTACGCCTAGGTCCCGCTCTTCTTTAGTGGACAAAAGTACTTCACCTCCTATGCTGTATTGCTCCCTTGGATTGCTGCAGCCCAAATGCATGACCTTACATTTTTTAACATTAAATCCCAGCTGCCAAATTCTAGACCATTCTTCAAGCTTAGCTAGATCCCTCCTCATGTTATCTACACCTTCCTGGGTGTCTACTTTATTGCAGATTTTGGTATCATCTGCAAAGAGGCAAACCTTACCCGACAGCCCTTCCGCTATATCACTAACAAAGATGTTAAAAAGAATCAGACCAAGGACAGATCCCTGGGGCACACCACTGGTAACATCCTTCTCCTCAGAGTGAGCTCCATTTACTTGTACTCTTTGTCGCCTCCCACCCAACCAATTTCTAACCCAAGCAGTAACTTTAGGGTCCATCCCTAGGGTGCTCAGTTTGTTTATAAGTCGCCTGTGAGGAACAGTGTCAAAGGCTTTACTGAAATCTAAATACACCACATCTAGAGCTCTCCCTCGGTCCAACTCCCTGGTCACCCAGTCAAAGAAATCAATCAGATTTGTCTGACAAGACCTGCCTCTGGTGAATCCATGCTGCCTCGGATCCTGTAATCCGCTGGACTCCAGAAACCTCACTATTTTCTCTTTCAACAGCGTTTCCATTAATTTACTCACCACTGAAGTTAAACTAACCGGCCTGTAGTTTTCAACCACATCCTTACTTCCGCTTTTGTGTAAAGGCACCACATGAGCCTCTCTCCAGTCCTTTGGCACCACTCCCGACTCCAACGAGGCATTGAAAAGGTCAGTCAGTGGAGTTGCTAGAACGTCCCCAAGTTCCCTCAGTATTCTAGGGTGTATCCCATCCGGTCCCATCGCTTTGTCTACTTTGAGTTGAGCTAGTTTCTCACGAACACAGTCTTCTGAAAATTGTTCAAGATGTCCCTCGCTTCTGTTCTTATTTGTGAGTGTTTTCTGAGGTCCTGCTCCTGGTTTTTCATCTGTGAACACAGAACAAAAATATTTGTTAAGTAATTCCGCTTTATCCTTATCAGCTTCTACATATTCCCCCCCTGTACCCTTAAGTCTGACAATACCACTTTTGCCCTTCCTCTTCTCACTAATATATCTGAAAAATGTCTTATCCCCCCATTTTATTGCATTGGCTCTTTCCTCCTCCTTTTGAATCTTTGCCTTCTTGACTACTTTGCTAGCTTCTCTAAGTTTTTCCAAATACAGATGCCTGTCTTCCTCTCTCTGTGATCTCTTGTATTTCATGAAGGCCTCCCTCTTTTTCTTCACTTTTTCAGCTACTTCCTTCGAAAACCATAGCGGTCTCCTGTTCCTTTTGCCTTTGTTTACCATTTTAACAAAAAGGTTGGTTGCCTTTAAAATACCCCCTTTCAGTTTTGCCCACTGTTGTTCTACATCCCCCAGCTGTTCCCATCCCACTAACGACTCCCTGAGGCATTGGCCCATCATCGCAAAGTTAGTCTTCCTAAAGTCTAAGATCTTCACCTTGGAATGGATTCTAACAGCCCTAGTCCTAATACTGAACCACACCATCTGGTGATCACTGGATGCAAAATGATCTCCCACTACAACATCAGAAACACTTTCACCATTGGTAAGCACCAAGTCCAGTATGGCCCCTTCACGTGTGGGGTCTGTTACCAATTGCCTGAATAGTTCTCCCTGTAGAGAATCCAGGATCTCCTTACTCCTAGATGATACTGCAGCAGGAATGTGCCAATCAACATCTGGCATATTGTATCGATCCGTCTCATTGCTGGCCTGCCTCTTTTGTGTTGACCTTCTATCTTGCCAAGCATGATGATCTTTCTCTTCACATGATGTGTCCAAAGTATGAAAGTCAAAGTCTTGTCATCTGAGCTTCTAAAGAAAGCTTAGGTTTGATCTCCTCTAGTACCGACTGGTTTGTTCTTTGGGCAGTCCATGGTATACACATTTCGCTGCCAGCACCATAATTCAAAGGCATCAATTTTCTTCCTGTCTGTTTTCACTGTCCAGCTTTCACATCCATATGATGTTATTGAAAATACCATGGCTTAAACAAGTTGAATCTTTGTATGGAGAGAGACATCTCTGCTCTTGAGAATCTTATCTAGGTCTTTCATAGCCATTCTGTCAAGAGCAATGCATCGTTTGATTTCTTGACTGCTTGTTGCTTCTTTATTGATAGTTGATCCAAGTAGGTTAAAGTTGTTCACAATTTCAATTTCTTCTCCTTCAACGATGAACCTGTTGATTATGTCAGTTGTCATGATCTTTGTCTTCTTTACATTAAGGTGCAGACCCATTTTGAGACTATGTTCTTTGATTGTGAGAAGCAAATGTTTCAGATCATCTTCACTTTCAGCCAGTAATGTAGTATCATCAGCATAGCGAAGGTTGTTGATGAGTCTTCCACCAATCTTCACACCTCTGTTGTCTTCATAGAATCTTGCTTCTCTGATGATTTGTTCTGCATATAAATTAAACAGGTAGGGGGAAAGTATGCAGCCTTATCTTACACCTTTGCTTATTTTAAACCATTCTATTTCTCCTTGTTCCGTTCGAACTGTTGCTTCTTGATCAATGTACAGATTGTGCAAGAGAATGATCAGGTGTTCTGGTATACCCATGCTTCTTAATGTGGCCCAGAGTTTCTCATGGTTTACACAGTCAAAAGCCTTGCTATAGTCGATAAAGCACAAATAGATATCCTTTCGGTATTCTTTAGTCTTTTCAAGGATCCATCTCACATCCGCAATGATGTCTCTCGTTCCTCGCCCTTTCCTGAACCCTGCTTGCACTTCAGGTAGTTCTTGTTCCAGGTATGGTTGTAGTCTCTTTTGAATAATCTTCAGTAGAATCTTGCTGGCATGTGGGATCAGAGCGATTGTTCGATAATTTCCACAGTCGGTTGGATCACCTTTCTTTAGTATTGGTATAAACACAGATCTTTTCCAGTCAGTTGGCCATGATGTTGTCTTGCATATTTCTTGGCAGAGCCTTGTAAGTATGGTAACAGCTGCATCAGATTGCTGCAATACTTCTATAGGAATGCTATCAATGCCTGGTGCTTTGTTCTTTGATAAGGCTTTCAATGCTGCTTCAACTTCTTCTTTCATCACCAATGGTTCCCGATCATAAGGTACAGGTTGAAACGGCTGTTGGTCCACTTGATCTTTATCATATAAAAACTCTGTATATTCCTTCCACCTTTTCTTGATCTTCTCAGCATCATTCAACATAGAACCTTGAGCATCTTGTAACATTCCAATTTGAGGCTGGAACTTTTTCTTTAACTCTCGTAGCTTTAGGAAAGCCGATCTTTTTCTTCCTCTAATAGTTTCTGCTTCATTGTAGTACTTTTCCTTGTCCTGTCTTGCTGCACGTTGGAAATCTCTGTTGAGTTCTGTGATTGTCTTTCTTTCTCCTCTGGCTTTAGCTTCTCTGCGTTTCTGGGCAATTTTCAGAGTTTCTTCCGTCATCCATTTTGGCCGCTTTTGCTTTTTCACCTATTGTAGAGACTTCTCGCTTTCTTCCAACACAACCTTCTTGATGTCATTCTATAACTCTTCCGGAGCTCTGTCATTTGTATCTAATGCAGCAAATCGATTTTGAAGGCAGTCTTTAAAGTCCAGTGGTATATTCTCAAGGTCATATTTTGCTGCATTCATGAGTGGTTTGCTCTTTTTCAACTTTAGCTTGAGTTTGCATACTAGTAGTTGATGATCTGTACCACAGGAGAATATATTAGTGCATATATTGCCTGATTTCAAGATTTGTGGGAAACCCAGACTGGGATGGTTTATTCTGACCCATTTTTCCTGCCCCTTTTTTTCCAAACACTTAGCAATACTTTTTCTAAATCAGTTCAATCAAGACTTGACATGATTGTGGGGTTAGAAGATGAGTCCTGGGCAAGACAGCATTCACATATACACCATTTTGTCAAATTAACTGAAGAAGAACAGATAAAACCTGAGAAGGATATGAAAAGTTTGCAGACAAAATTAATGGCATTACAACTGAGAGAGTTGCAGGAGGATTTTTGATAAAAGTAAGGTTAAAGAGAAGGACAAGGAAAAGGACAATGAGAAGGAAAAAGAAAGAGAAGGTTCAAATAAAACAGAAAAGCAGCATGAGGCAGAAAAGCAAAAACTTAGGGCCATTATAAAACAGAAGAATGAAATTATTAGAGATTTGGAACAGTATGACATTGAAGAAGACCCCTGGGAGAAGTTTGGTTTATATGCTCAGGCTTGGAACCAGACAGGACCAAACAGTGGGGGTACTTGGAAAGGGGGATGGGCAGGACCACCTCAGTCACAGCATTTTCAGAGAAATGTCCTTAGTTGCTGGAACTGTGGCAGAAGGGGACATCTTTAGCGTGAATGCTGAAGCCCCCCAGTCCGAGGATCAGAAAAACCACAAGAGCCACCCAAAGCCTACCAGGGTCCGCAGAGCATGTTTCCCTAGTGTCAGCCTCCTCAAGGGGGACCACAATGACTCTCTATGGTGATGCGGGCCATGCTCAATGAGCGTGAGCCGATAATTGAAGTCCATATAAATGGGTATAAAATGCAGATGTTATTGGATTCCGGAGCCACAACATCAGTACTGAATTCCCTACCCCCAGGCGTAAACCTCTCTCATCAAACTACTATGACAACAGGGTTTAATGGAGACCCAATTACTACCAAAATGACAGTACCCATTGAGGTAGAACTCATGGGGCAACATATGTGTAAACCCCTATTGTATGCCCCACATTGTCCAGTTAATTTGATTGGACGGGATCTACTATCTGCCTTTGAGATACAGATGACCTTTATCAGCACACCATCTGTTTTGCTCCTGCAGACAGAGAGTCAGCCAAATTTTCCTAATATCCCACCTGTAGTTTGGGCTACCCCAGAAAACCCTTTTGGCCTAATAAGGTCTACATCACCTGTCCGAATTACATTAAAAGAAAATTGTCAGGGGCCAAAAGTTGCTCAATATCCACTACAGCCGGAAGCTGTAGTAGGAGCAAGTGAGGAGATTGATATGTTATTGAAATATGGTATTATAGAACCCAGCACGTCTCAATTTATTACACCCCTGTTTCCTATTAAAAAGCCCAATGGTAAGTGGAGAGTGGTCCATGATTTGAGAGGTCTTAATTCAGTGATGGAGGCAGAGTTCCGTCTTGTAGCTAACCCAACTATATTGTTACAGCAAAACCCACCAAGGAAATATAGTACTGTCTTAGATTTATCAAATGCATTTTTTGGGGTCCTTGTCCATCCAGACAGTAGGCCATTGCTGGCATTTCAATATAATGGACAGCATTTTCAGTGGACCAGATTACCTCAGGGATACACAGATAGTCCCTCAATTTTTACTCAATATTTAGACAAAGATCTAGCTCCTTTCAAACGCCAGCTGTCTGGCTCAGTTTCACTTGCCCAGTAAGTAGATGATTTACTTTAGACAGCAGACATTGAGGAATTGTGTAAACAATATACCCGAGAATTGTTAGTGTTATTGGCTAAGGGTGGTTACAGAGTGAACAGGGAGAAGCTTCAGTACTGTCAATTACAGGTGACATTCCTTGAAATGACACTCAGTGAAAAGGAAAAAACTATTAGGACCAATATTTCAGGAAGCTGTGCTCAAGGTCACTGAACCTCGCACCGTGAAAGAGTTACGGGCACTCTTGGGACTGTTAAACTATAGCCGCCTCTGGGTGCCAGGATATAGTGTGAGGACTCAGACATTCAGGAGACATTTGAAAGGGAACCCGAAAGGGTCCCAGCCTATAACTCTCAGTGAGGAAGAAAGGTTATGTTTGCAAACATTATTGAAGGATCTGAATGATTTGCCATCAATCTATTTACCTGATCACAGCCTCCCAGTGAATGTCTGTGTGTTTCATAGCCCCACTTCCTGGGTAGCAGTTGCCATGCAGGGAGATGGTAAAGTAGTGGGACATTTGTCAGGACCTTTTTCTCTAGTAGAGCAAGGATCCACAGATTGTGAACAGGGATTAGTGACAGCCAGTGCAGCAATTGAAAAATTGTATGGTTATATGACTCCCTTACAGGTAAACTTGTATACTGACCACACACTGCATGCAGTTTTAAAGTCCAGTACCATCCATTTCTTACCCGCAAGGGTAGGTAAGTGCGTAGCTGTGCTGCTATGCAGCCATATTAGACACCAATTGGTACCAAAGCAGAATCCTTTTAGGGATTTACAGGACCTCCTCCAGGTATCTACTGTCACACACGACTGCCTGCAGCAAGTAGGAGAAGATGTCAGACCCACATTAGGGATAGTGCCACATTCAGATGTGCCTCAAGAGGCTGAATGTTGGTTTATAGATGGATCCCAGAGAGAAGGCAGAGCAGGTTTTTCTATCTGTAGAGTAACCCACAGGGAGCAGTTACATCCATAGCCCAGTATGAGATGCCTCTAGGATACAGCACACAGAGTGCAGAAATTGCAGCACTAGCACAAGTCCCGAGAGAAAATGAAAATAAACGTCTAGTAATTTACACCGATTCTCAGTTTATAAGTAGCTCAGTACACATATATAGTACCATTTGGGCCAAGAGGGGATATTTGTCAGCTAAAGACAAGCCTCTCCAACAAGCTGAGATCCTAATGGAAGTTTTTGAAATGCTCAGAGAAAGAGCAGAATGAAAGAAAAAACCTCCAAAAATGTAATGACACACATTAAGGCAGAAAACAAAGTCAAAACATAATACCATGAATTCATTTACAGGAGAGACAACATTCTCACAATTATCATTTTTCTGTTGGGATCCGCCGACCTGAGATGGGGAGATGAAAAACTCCCCTCTCTACGTCGGCAGAAGCCTTTTCTTTATTTTCAAAAATAATTAAATAAAAATTAAATGGTAGTGTTAAAGACACTTATCTGTAAAAGTAGATAATATCCTTTCAGCAAAAGGGCATCAAAATTCCAAGCAACACGACATGAATGTTTCGAGCCCAAAATGAGAGCCCTGTGTCAAGCGTACTCAGCAAATTGTTGCGCCCTTGAAAAAATGCCGAACTCAACGGATAATTTGTAACACCACAAAACCACTGAATGGCTGCTGAGAGACTGCGTCACCAAAAAAGAGGGGAGGAGCTAAAAGCTCGTCATTGGGAAATCCCAAAGTTACATGATAGGGCATAAAACCAAAGGTCAAATCAAAATGAATTAAATTGAATTAAATTAAACTCCACCAGTCACATTCCAAGTTCAAGCCCGTAGGCAATACAGTTTGTAACCGAAAAATCCAGCGTTGTTCACATCTTTGAAGTGCTTGCTCCCGATCGCCCCCCCCGAGGATCAACAAGTGCTGAACAAGGCAAAGTAATTATCCTGAGCGTTTCATGAAACTGATACTTTTGCGTGTCAGGGGGTGCAAATGGACAACAGAACTAGACAGACATGTTAAAAAAAAAACAAATCTCTGTATCAGAGCGAGTGCTGTAGGAGACTTTGTCCAATCAATTCAACTTAATGGTATTGTTTTATGTCTAAATAACTTTACAAATATTCTCATATGTTTCTGGGAACTAAGCTCCATTTTTCCACCAAATTTGTTCTATATGCTTGGGAACAAAGCAATTTCAGATCAGCCTCTGTCCAAAATTCTATAATTTCTGTGTATACTGGACCTTTACATAATATACTGCTACAACAAGTATTTTGGTAACATACGTGCAAGTGTGTAAACTAAAATAAATTTGTATGTCATAGTGCTACAATATACTGTATTCCTAAAATTGAAATTTAAAAAAAAATCTTTCAAAACAAAGTACACTGTTTTTTTCTGGACCCCAACATATAAAATTCAAATACAGAAAAACAGATGAATTTATCCTAAAATTCAGCAACTCCCGTATTACTGTCCTTAGTCATTAGTCATTAGCACTGAGCTTAAGAATACAAACACTCCCTTTCACATTTAAATTGAATGAAACTGGTGTCAAACTGAACTGACAGCAAACAGTAGATCTCTCTTCCATCCTTTAAAGCAACACTAAAAGTTAAAATAGTTACAGCTCTTTTGGGTTTCTGTAATTTATGAACAATAAGCATGTCCCCTATGAAATGCTTGCAACAATATATAAAATTCTGTTTTACTTTTAATTTTGCTTGATCAAAACCAAACATATAACTTCTCATTCACTTGGGATTTAAATCATTTCCAAGTTGCAATCTGGCTGCCCCATTGTCCTGTCAGGGCTATCAATCTCCACTCTAAAGGTCAGAGGAAAACAGAAACAGCTTCTCCAATTTCATGCCTTTTTTTGTTTGATCTAACATCTGGGGCACTTGAGCACAGCAGTCCATCTGATCAGAGTAGAGAGGCTAAACCATTCCCCCTTGGGCAATCCCGAAAAGCAGTATACCTTTCAGCTTCAGAAACTCAGGGACCTTAAAAAAAAACAATTAAAAGGTATTTTCTTCATAATCTTATATAAGGATTTTCTCCAACAATTTAATACTAACTAAACATCTTTGCATCATAAGGTTACATTTTTTCCTAAACAGATTTTCTTAACTTTTAGAGCTATTTGTCCTTGGCTGAAGAATCCAGCTGTAGTCTTTTCCCTTTATCAGTTTAATCTTGAATTTGTAAAGTCATAAGAACATGACAAAACTGATCTTGTATCACTGAGTCAAAACTAATCAAACAGAATTTCTTAGCATCACTACAATCTTTTATTAATCTCTGGTTAATTAGGATCTTTCACATTTTTTTTTAGAAAAATCAAAATAAGCTTCTCAAAAAGTAACACATTCATAGGAATTCGTTCGTCATTGTGTACAACTGCCCTATGCCCTATCAACACGAGCTCTCTTAACAGGCCCAGGCATAGCTATTTAATCTCCTGACACACAGAAAATAGCAGACAAATTTTTCTTAACCAGGATATACTCAGATCCCAAATCTAAAAAATAAAACTTACACATATGGATCAGACTTATTCACTGCACACAAATATGCACAGAGGAAAAAGAAACAATTTGAAATTTTCAGGGGGTACTTGTAACTATAAACTATTTTTATTGTTTTTCTACCAGTCAGATCAC
Source organism: Ichthyophis bannanicus (assembly GCA_033557465.1). Classification (NCBI taxonomy): domain Eukaryota; kingdom Metazoa; phylum Chordata; class Amphibia; order Gymnophiona; family Ichthyophiidae; genus Ichthyophis; species Ichthyophis bannanicus. The sequence continues at coordinate 1,142,277,870 of CM066032.1, forward strand.
TGCACACAATAGCTGGCAGTTCAGAATAAAACACTGTCAATTATCTGTGCGGTCTGTTTCTAAGATTCTCATTTCAGTGTGCAATACACTCCAATCCCAATCCATTAACTAAGAAAATCCATTCCATGTTACAATACAAACTCAGACAGACAGGAGGAAAAAAACTAGCTGTCTCAGCACATCAATTGCTACAGCAGACCCTGGAAGATTTTTCGTTGTTTTCAATATTCTAAAGAAGACAGGAAAGACATGGAAGAATAGAGACAGATAAACAAACACCGTTTGTCACTTGTGTTCCAGGGACTCTGGGCCAACGGTTTTACCCTCTCCAGAGACTGGGACATCTTACAAGCACATAGATATTGTGGAAGAAAATAAAAGCAAACAGATACACTCTCCAGAAATTCCCCACTTAGTTCAACTTTAACAAAGAATTCTAATCAGTTCAGCTCCAGGGACCATAAAATCTAATGAAGTAGCCAGAAATGAAAGGACAGTGTTTACTAAAGACTAAACTAAAAACACAGGACAGAGTTAAATGCATTATACCTAACAGCCTATCTGATCAGAATACCGAAACTGAACTAGACCCACTCCCCCCTGGTTATTTAATTCAGCTGCAGTCAGCTCCTTCATTCGCTTTGATCTGGAACTTGTAAAGTAATGCATTTATCTAGCTATAATTAGTCAAAAAGATACTTAGAAAGCTATTATTCAATAGATCTAATTGTCACCCTCACTGGTCTGTGAGCATCCCAGATAAGGAGATCATCCCCGTTTTTCTATAAATATTCTCCTTAGCTGTCCCTCTTTCTAAGATCTGTAAACCTGGTGTTTTCACTGTTTGGGAACAGGGGCAAAACCCTCTTAATTTACAGAGAGGGGGGGGTAACTTCACTTTTACAGATGGAAAATTCAGACCTTTTTATTTACAAAGGTGAGAAGTTACTTATCCAGGACTCATACAAACATACAACTCTTGCGCTTCGTCCAAACCCAGCCAATCCCCTCGCAGTGATGGGGGTATGAAAACGTGGATAAGGACACACACTCGCTTCATATCAATGATATGTACAGTCTCAAGCATACATCAATCAATCCCGGAAAGACAGAGACCTAATGTCTGGGCAAACCTTTCTTTCCTTAATCTTTCCCTAATGTTACAACTAAATACAGAGACACTCTAACAGTTTTCTGACATAACAGAATATTAATTACATACTTACCCACCACTCGAACCCGGGCAAGTCTTCTGTCCTTGCGTACAGACAGGGAAACTGAACACTCACCAATGGAGTCATCCTAGGGTATCAAAATCTCTCTCGACGTCACTCAGAGCGGTATTCCCATCTTCTGTACCAGCAGAAGGAATCCTCTTCTCCTAATGAGAAGGTATTCTCATCCCCTGTTTTTTTTTTCTGTGAAAAACAGGAGGTAGTCCCTCTGACAAAAACGCAGGCAAGTCAAAACTGCAGTCAAAGGAGTCCTTGGGCAATTTAAAAAATTTAGAGGGGTTTCGGCACCAATTGTAGCTTCTGGTTCCTACAAGCAGTTGCCCAAATATCACCAATCAAAGAATTACTTAGACGGCAGTTGCTTTAATTACAAAAACTTTTATTTCAGCATAACAAAACATTAGTGTCATGCAAAACAGCAAAGCCTGTCTAGAAATGGCAGACAGTACTTTCTCTCTCTCTGTAAAGAGGGAGAAAATACTGCCCACCTGATCTTCCAAAATGGCTGGTTTATATACATTTCTCCTTGTCTCAAATGTCTGCTTTAAATTAGTTTCAGTGAATTCATCATAACTTCTTAGGTGTCAGCAGGGCCTCAGGCGTCCGGCAACACTTTTCCCAGGGGAGAATCTCTTCACATTTATACATCTGGATCTGCTTTTAGGTCTACTCATCTATGCATGGCCTGTGACCTCTATACATCTGGATCTGCTTTTAGGTCTGCTCATCTATGCATGGCCTGTGACCTTTACCCCTTCCTGTATTTTTCTTCCTTGGCACTAATTGAAACCGTGCAGGGCTAGAGAGAGTGCTTCTGTGCTCATTAGTTTGAATTCTTTGCTTGACCTGTATTTTCTTATCAGGCCCCAATATTCTGCATACTCCTATGCAGAATATGGTTACCCAGAATCCTCCATAGCAGGCCGCATCTATTATCTTATGGCAAGCATATACTCTCATATAGCTATTGTCTTCTTGTCTTCTGTGTCATCCATATACTGTGTAGTTTCACCAGGCAAGGGTGCAGTCATATAAAGCCAATATATACAGCAGACCTAAATCAGACTTAAGTCAAATTTCCCAACACATCCTCTTTACCATGTTGGTGGCTCTTCTCTGAACCTTTTCTAATATCGCTATATCCTTTTTAAGATAAGGCAACCAGAATTGCACACAATATTCAAGGTGTGGTCTCACCATGGAATGGTATAGAGGCATTATAATATCTTTTGTTTTATTCTCCATTCCTTTCCTTATGATACCTAGCATTCTATTTGCTCTCTTGGTTGCCGCTTCACACTGGGCTGAGGGTTTTAACATGTTATCCTCAATGATGCCTAAATCTTTTTCCTGGGTGATGGTTCCTAATGTGGAACCTTGCATTGTGTAACCATAGTTTGAGTTGTTGTTCCCTACGTGCATAACTTTGCACTTGTCCACATTAAATTTCATCTGCCATTTTGATGCCCAATCTTCCAATTTATCAAGATCCTCTTGCAATTTTCCACAATGTTCTTGGGTTTTAACAACTTTAAATAGTTTTGTGTCATCTGCATATTTGATAACCTCACTCGTAATTCCAATTTCTAGGTCATTTATGAATATATCAAAAAGCAGCGGACCCAGCACAGATCCCTGGGGTACACCACTATTCACCTTTCTCCATTGGGAAAATTGGCCATTTAGCCCAACCCTCTGCTTTCTATCTTTTAACCAGTTCCTGATCCACAGTAGTAAACTGCCTCCTATCCCATGACTCTTTAGTTTTGCCAAAAGTCTCTGATGAGGGACCTTGTTAAAGGCTTTCCGAAAGTCCAGATACACTTTATCAACCGACTCACTTTTGTCCACCTGTTTATTCACACCTTCAAAAAAACATAACAGATGAGTAAGACATGATCTTCCTTGTCTGAAGCCATGTTGGCTGTCTCCCATTAGGCCATGACTATCTACATGCTGAGTAATTGTATTCTTTATGATGGTTTTTATCATTTTTCCCAAAACTGACATGAGGCTCACTGGTCTGTAGTTTCCCAGATCACCCCTGGAACCCTTTTTAAAAATTGGTATTACATTGGCGATCCTCCAATCTTCAGGTATTAGAGATGATTTTAATGATAGTTCACAGATTACTAATAGCAGGTCTGCAATCTCATATTTCAGTTCCTTCAACACCCTTGGATGTATACCATCTGGCCCAGGTGATTTGCTACTCTTCAGTTTATCTAATAGTTGTAATACATCTTCCCGATGTATCGATATTTCCTTCAATTCTTCCGCACCTTTAAATACCACTGCAGTCATGGGTAACATCCCTACATCTTCCTCAGTAAAGACCAAAGCAAAGAATTCATTCAATCTCTCTGCTATCGCCTCTTAGTGCCCCTTTAACTCCTCTATCATCTAATGGACCAACTGACTCTCTCACAGGTTTTTTGCTACAAATGTACTTGAAAAAATCTTTATTTCACATTTTTGCTTCCGCAGCAAGCTTCTTCTCAAATTCTCCCTTTGCCTGCTTTATCAATGCTTTGCATTTGACTTGTGCTGTTTCCAGGTTTCGTCGTTTGGCTTTTTTTTTTCCATTTCCTGAAAGATGCATTTTTGGCAACAACAGCCTCTCTGACCTCACCTTTAAACCATGCTGGCTGGTTTTTTGATTTCCTTCCACTTTTCTTAAAGCGTGGAATACAAATTACAGAGTTTGATTGCACGTTAAGTGAAAAAATATTTTCTTTTATTAGTCTTAAATAGTTTACCCTGTAGCTTCATTGCATGTCCCCTAGTCTTTCTATATTCTGATAATGTAAACAATCGATCTATGTTTACCCGTTCCACTCCGTTCATTAATTTATAGACTTCTAACATATCTCCCCTCAGCTGGTCTGGGCTTCCAAGATAGTATTTTTCAACAGCACCCAAGCTTGATGTAAGTCTTTAACCTTTGCAACTTCTCTTTTTAGTTTTTTCTTAATTATTTTCCTCATTTTATCATAGTCTCCCTTTCGCAAGTTAAAAGGTAGTACTGTGGATTTCCTTACTATCCCTCCTCCACTAATTAAATCAAAGGCGATCATGCTATGATCACTATTGCCAAGTGGCCCCAACACCCTTATCTCTTGCACTAGATCTGGTGTTGCACTAAGGACTAGGTCTAATATGGCTTCCCCTCTGGTCGGTTCATGAACTAGCTGCTCCAAGAAGCAGTCATTTATGTCATCTAGGAACTTTATCTCCCTAGCATGTCCTGCCGTGACACTGACCCAGTTGATACCGGGGTAATTGAAATCACCCATTATTATTATTGCACTGTAACCTTTGTTAGCTTCCTTGATTTCTTTGTGCATTTCATCATCCATTTGTTCATTCTGGCCAGGCGGTCGATAGTACACCCCCACTGCCATCGCCTTCCCCTTTTTACATGGAATTTCAATCCATAGAGATTCTACAGCAAATTTAGTTTCCTGCAAACTTTAATCCTTTCTGACTCAATGCCCTCTCTAACATAGAGCACAACCCCTCCACCAATTTGATCAGCTCTATCATTACGATATAGTTTGTACCCAGGTATCACAGTGTCCCACTGGTTGTCCTCCTTCCACCATGTCTCTGATATTCCAATCATATCTAACCTCTCATTTAGTGCTATATATTTTAACTTTCCCATCTTATTTTTTAGACTTCTAGCATTTGCATACAAGCATTTTAGAGACTATTTTATTCATATTAATTTGCTCTCCAGAATTTCCATTTTATGATGGAGATTTATAAAATCTCTATTCATCTTAAACTACTCAAAAAGAATATTATTTTGCTTAGTCTAAACAGCTCTCAACTTCTCAGCTTGGTTTTCCTTTTAAGCTTCCAACGTCTCCACTCATTGTTTAACATCCTCCAGAAAGTCCTCCAAAATACCCAGCTTAGACACCAACAGTACCTTCAAAATGAGTTAAAACTTAAAAAATGGTATCTAGCGTGATCCCCTTGGGCATGTTCACTGCTGGCAGCATCATAAATTCCACTAAAAAAACTTGCCCTGGTGTCTCACTGAAATTACTCCAGACACTCTCTCAGAGCTTTGGCCACCATGCTGGTTTCCATGTTCAATTGGCTTAGTGGCTATACGTTACCATTTCGGATATCCAGAGCACCTGAAGGCCAAGAGAGGGGCTGCTTATTGTAACAAATTAGACTGTGTGATTCTTCCACTAACCTGGGGCCCACCACAGCCCTTCCAATCCACAGGCTGAGGAAAATGTTCTGGCATCTATGCTTAGCAAAACTTTCTCAAGGCAGGGTAAGCTTCACATCCTAGCTTCATCAGCAAGGATATCCCCATCAACATAGGGCATGCCTGAAGACACCACAAACTGCGTAATAGAAACCTGGTCAAGTAAGGACACTGGGTTTTTCACTCTGATTTTATTTATTTAATAAACATTTTTATAATGTGCCTTCCAAAGATCAGGCTTTCCTCTTGCCCTTTTGGCAAAAACTGAAAATTAAAAAATATTATTATAAGCAGAAAAATGGATCAGAGGGGAGTAGCTCAGTCATACATATGTGTGATCTGCTATCTGAGGTCCTAATATCAAAGACTGCTCTAAAGAACAAACAAAATCTAAGACCACCCTCTCAGACAGGTGACATGGGGCTCCATTTTAGAATGTATTTGTGAGAAAAGAGACATCTAGATGTGAATGTGGAGGTAGGGGGCAATATTTTACACAGAGTCTTAGCAACATACTGTCACAGTAAGCAGCAGAAAAAGGAAAGGGCTGAGTGCCTTGCAGGAAAACCCAGAAAGCATGGAGGCAGCTCCCAGAAAAAGCAGTAAACAAGGGAAGTGGGACTAAGGAGTATGTTTACTAAACCACGGTAAAGTCACCGGCGGTAAGGGCAGCACTAAGGTTCCTGAAGCCATATAAGGCAGGTGGGGACGGTCCGGCGTAAAGAGAGCTATGGGCCATGTAATGCATGGAACAGGGTGCCCTGACCATTTAACTTGCGGTAATGGCACATCTCATGTTAAGATGACAAGCGTTAAAATGCCCAACGGGTTTAAGGTGCTTCAACCTAAGGTGCCTGAGTTCAAGGCATCCTGAGGGGTTAAGGTGCATGAAGTTAAGGTGCCCTGAGGGGTTTTTTTTTTCATTATTTATTTTCAATTTTTCAATGACAATCCAAGATATATAACTCTTGTACAGAAAAATTCCTTTTGTTATGATTACACAAAAGTAAGGAAAATGAAAAGTTAAAATATAACACATAACATGACAAAGGAATTATCAAAGTCCACATCAAGGGAATAGCAACCTGGAAAAAAAAAAAAACCTAAAACCAAAATTTCATCTGAGACCCAGGAACATAGTGATAATCAAATAAAACCCCTTATACTTAGCAAGCAAGTCACAAATAGCAAACAATCAATTCCAATTTCAATCTATATTCTCCTTCCCAGCCAAAAAGGCCTCCAATTGAGCCGGTTCTGTAAAAACAAATTTATCATTTTGAAGTTGCACAATACATTTACAGGGATATTTCAAGAAAAAAGTAACACCAAGGGTCAAGGTCCTAGGTTTCAAAAACAAAAAATCTTTCCTATGCTTTTGGGTAACCCTACAAACATCATGAAAAATTTGTATAGGGGAGCTACAAAAATCAGCACTCTTCTTGGAAAAATAAAGCTTCATTATCAAAATTTTATCTGAGAGTAACAGAACAGATGCGATTAAGGTAGCCCATTGAGAAATAACATCTGCTGAGGTTTCCAAAAAGGCAGAAACATCTAAAGACTCTAAAGGAGCCACCTGAAGACCCTCATCCTGAGACGAAACCTGGGATCGCACCCCGGGTGAAACATAATAAACATTAGACAACTTGATAGAGTCCACATCTGAAATCAATAATATTTCTTTATAGTATTTTTGCAGCAATATCAAGGGAGAGAGGTAGTGCGTATGAGGAAAATTAATAAAACACAATTTTTTTGCCCTTGACATATTCTCCAAAGATTCTAACTGACAATGAACTACTAAATTTTCACGAACCATTGAGGAAATTGCAGCTTGAGCAACAGTAACCTGACCTTCTAACTTATTCACGACAGACTTACATCCATGCAAACTAGCCTCCTGCTCAGTGAGTTTGGCGACTAGAAAACTGTGAATTCTGAGAAAGTGCTGAGTGAACCGAAACTTTGGTTCGGGTGACCACCACCCAGATATCACGCAACAATATATTGTCTGGAGCCGTCAAGACCTCCTCAAGAGGAGGAAACAACAGTGGAACAGGCATACTTAAATCCAAAGTGTCTAGCCGAGAAGGGTCTTGCTGAAAAGATAAAGAGGTTGGCCGATCCAAGTCCACCAGACCTGAAGGAGCACCATCCTCCAAAACACCTTGCAAGCTGGGCAGGGTTAAACCCTGTATTAAGGATTTGTCTAAATCTGTACTCACGGTCTCGGAAGACATATTTGGATCCATTATAGACTGATTAAAAGGTAAAACTTGCAAATGAAGGTCCATGGGGCCAAATGTTTTCATGGTCTTGGCCACAGCCACCGGCCAAGACAACTTCTTCCGTTTCCCCATAAGGCACAGATGAAGACTTCTCCAGACTCTGAAGGGGCTCCAAAGGGGCAGCTCCTGCCCCTTTGGTCATGCCCCTTCGGACACATGCCCATGGGCATGCACCCACGGCTGCATACCATGGAGTAGCAAGTTCTTATCAGGGGAGAGGGAGGGATGACCTGGAAACCCCACCTCCTCCACTCACCGGCTCTCCCGGCATCTCCTGGGATCAGCAAATTTGGTGTTGAAACAAACAGGTAGCAATCCAATGGGTCCTGGAGCAGTGAGTTCTTATCAGGGGAGAGGCAGGGACGACCAGGAAACCCCACCTCCTCCACTGACCGGCTCTCCCGGCGTCTCCTGGGCTCAGCAAATTCGGAATTGAAACAAACAGGTAGCAATCCAATGAGTACTGAAGCAGCGAATTCTTATCAGGGGAAAGGGAGGGATGACCAGGAAACCCCACCTCCTCCACTCACTGGCTCTCCCGGTGTCTCCTGGGCTCAGAAAATTTGGCATTGAAACAAACAGGTAGCAATCCTGCCCTGAGGGTTTTAAGGTGCCTGAGGTTAAAGCACCCTGAGGGATTAAGGTGTATGAAGTTAAGGTGCCCAATGGGTTTAAGGTGCTTTAATCTAAGGCACCTGAGTTTAAGGTGCCCTGAGGGATTAAGACGCATGAAGATAAGGTGCCCTGAGGGTTTTAAGGTGCCTGAGGTTAAAGCGCCCTGAGGGCTTAAGGCACATGAAGTTAAGGTGACCTAAGAGGTTTAGGCACCCAAACATAAGATGGCCAAGGGTTTTAAGGTGCTTCAAGAATACAAGCATGCATCTAAAGGCATGAAAATAGCTGTAACCCTAACACTGCACAGTGCACCTCGGAAAGTCAATGTAAAGGTGATGGAAGGAAGGACAGATGGGAGTAGATGTCCTGCCTTATTGGTGGGCACCCTATGTGTTGGCCAGTTAGGTGAACAAGCATGTGGGAGGCAGCTGTGCCGATCCACAGGATGGTGTCAATATAAAGTGCTGCAATGTAGGAGAGGAAACTATGGTTGACATGGCCAGCGTGGGGCTATGAGAATCATGTGGCCCCTGTTTGCTTGAAGCTTGAAAAGCATTTTGGGAATCAGAGGTATGGGAGGAAAGGCATACAGGAAATCCTGACCCCATCGCGGTTCTGGTGTAAAAACTGGATAGTTTGGCATTTTGTGGCATGGCAAAAAGGTCTATCTCCAGAGTTCCCCAGGTCTGAAAGATATAGGAGATTGTCTCCTGATGGAGGGAATATTCGTACGGAAGGAGGATCCGACTCAATCTGTCTGCTAAGACATTTTGCTGTCCTGACAGCTACACTGCTTTGAGGTGTATTTGATGAGCAATGGCAAAGAACCAAAGATGGAGAGCCTCCTTGCAAAGAGCTCAAGAGCCCATTCCCTACTGCTTGTTCAAGTAGAACATTGCTACCTGATTGTCTGTCTGGACGAGAACTCTGTGGCCTTGTCGTTGTTGAAACTCAAAGGGCATTGAATATGGCATGAAGCTCCAGAAAATTTATCTAGAGATGCGACTCCTGTTCCATCCAGTGGCCCTGAGTGGAGAGAGATTTCAAATGGGCACCCCAGCCCAGTTTGGAAGCATCCGCTGTCAGGATGCATTGATGTGGAGGCATCTGAAAAGGTGACCCTACGAGAAGATTTCCTGGGGTAGACCACTACAGAAGGGAGTCGATGAGACTGTCTGTGACTTGGATCTTGTCCTTGAGGGCCCCAGAGATCTGCTTCCATTGGGAGGCAAGAGTCCATTGAGCTGTCCACATGTCGATGCGCGGCCCCCATGGTATCTGGATGTATTTCATGCATAGTCATCTGTAATATCATGAAAATCCGAACATGGTGTGGCTCACCAGGACTGCGTTTGGGAACCCCTGTCCAAGAGCAATGATCCAGAGGGGTGGAAACACCCGCACCCACCGGCCCCATTAGCCACTGCATCCTGGAGAGGCAGGATGTTGGGCCCTGTGTGCATCCCCCAATACTAGCACATGCATACCCTAGCAGTGACACCCAAGACCAGGGAATACGGTACACAGATAGTCAAAGTCTGCCATGATAACTGGCACATAGCAATCCCTAATGTTAGCACAAGCGGCCCAGTGTGCTGTACCATACCAACCTCTGAGATGTCTGTGGAGTGTGTGTCACGTCTGGAACCTGACAGTGTCCACCACCTTGGGGAGAGACCCCAACAGTACAGCATACCATAGCCATGCCTGCACTGTGCCCAGGACTGGTGTGGTGTCCTGGGATGGAAAAAGCCTATACTGGCATATGTGTGGGGGTGTGCGTCAGTTTATCCAGTGTGTTGCGTTTGCTAACACCCTCTGCAGCACACACCGCTATCACTGTCACTAGTATTGGCTTGGCAATGTGCATAATGAGGAACAAGGTACTATAGGTATAGCTGGAGAGTTCGGCCTGGCCAGGATGCACCTGCACAGGGCCCAGGGCAATGGCTGGGACATTGTAGGGCTTGCACACCACCTACACGGACAGGGTGGTCACAGCATGTTCTGCTGTGTGATCATGCACACCCTGACTGTGCAGTGACCACGGCTTAGCTGGGTTCCCCCATAGTGCTACACAGTGTCCTTCTGAAGTGAGATATGTGGGCTCCATGCTCTGGAGCCCTATCACTGACCCATCTGCTTGGTGAGTGTGTGCACATCCCAGTGTCAGTGCACCCAGCACCTCCAGGAACATGCATTATGGACTAGCAGGCAGGCTAACTGCAGTTTGTATGTGTGTGGCTGGAACATCTTGCAGGGTATAGTGGCTGGTGACTCACTCTGCTTGCTGCTGGAGGATGTCATATAGTGGTGTGGGGCAGCTGTGCAGTACCAGGTCTTCTGTCTGTCACTGCCCAATGTAGCGAGGCATACAGATCTGCATAGACTGCCCTGGTGTGGCGTTCAATCCATGGCAGGACTGGGGTGAACGGTACCCTCTACTGTCACCAGTGTAGGGGAGTAAAATGTAGACGCGTTCATTGGAAACCATGTTTCCCACCCTGACCACAGAAGGTGGGTTGGGTGTTTGTACTTAAACCGCCTATGGGCCCAAACCCCCCCCCCCTGCCTCCCATGGATCGAAATCATGTGACCAGGGCACCCACACAGTGTATGAACCATTCAGGGTGCATCACAGTCCACATGGGCAAGATGTGATGTACAGATGGACACAGGCCAATTCAAAGGGTATCTGCAGGGGCCACCTATCACACAGAGGCACCGAGGGGGACCTGTAGCATAGGCCATCGCAGAAATGCAAGGTGCAGTGGAAATGGTGCTGGGCACCCCACCTCACACTCAGGGTGAACACGGGACCCGTCCGCTGTGATGGACGGTAGCCACTCTGTGGCAGTAACACACACGGTCAGAACCCCCACCAGGCTGAGGTGCTGTGGGGTTGCACATGGTCAGGACACACAACCAGGCTGAGGTGCTGGGGGGGGGGGTGCACCCCGCAACACGGGACCCTCTGTAGACTGCTGATCTGCATGTGCAGTGTATCATGAGTGTGGCTTGTCCAATCCAACCCTGGCAACCACAGCAGATGATTGGAGTGGTGATCTGCAGCCCCTCTGTAGCCAGCCAGGATGGAGCAGAAGCTACAGAGATGCAGGTCACTGGCAAATGCACATGGCTGTGCAAACAGAGGTTAGGGGTTTGTACCTACTGTGGTGATATGTGGTAGGGCTGTCTGAGTATATTCCCATGGTATCAGTTGAGTGTATGCAACCAATTAATACCAGGAGTCACTGACAGAATCCAAGCCACTGGAATGTGCACAAGGCCCAGACAGAAATGAGGTCAAAAGTGACTGAGCAAGCATGAACAGGAGCAAATACCATATAGACATCTTGTAAAAGTTACATACACACAAGCTCTCCATAGGTGCAAATGCCCCCCCCCCTTAACCAATCAGGGTTCCCCTCTGGGACTCTCCCTCCATTTCCCCCTCTCAAGCCAGCTGATCAAAAGGCACATGAAAAGAACCGAATTACTTACCTGTAACGTGAGCTCTCCAGGGACAGCAGGATAAGTCAGCCACAAGTGGTGATGTCAACCGACGGCGCCATAGATGGAAGTACTCTCACTAGCCCAGAAGGTTTTAGCCTTCTGGGCATGCCCATTAGCCCAACCTCCAGATCCGCCCCTAGCTGGCCAGATCTTCCCAGCTGAGGCGATAATTCGAGCTAGGAGGCGGATAGCAAGAGACAGAAGGTCCCCGCCGGGGAGGAGGGTGGGAAAGCATGGCTGACTTATCCTGCTGTCCCTGGAGAACTCACGTTACAGGTAAGTAACTCGGTTTTCTCCCAGGACAAGCAGAATGAGTCAGCCACAAGTGGTGTCTCTCCAGCTACATGTGCAGCGGCGGGGACGGATCTGCAGATGACAGAGGTAAGCAAGACCATGAGGTGCAAAAGTAGGTTTAATGAAGAGCGCGCCCGGGAGGGCGAGCATAGTGCAACATCAAACAAGATTATAAACAATATGTGCAACGTAAGCATGGAGATCTGCAACAGCATGTAACAGATAACAGTGCGATTGGCATGCAACACACGAATAATAAGGGGCACCCGAATAGGGCACCCACAGGCAACAAGGTGCAATGTCAACTATAAGGTGCCCACCGGCGGTAAGGTGCAATATCAAGAATATCAATTATAAGGTGCCACCGGCGAGAGGGTGCAATATCAACAATCAATAATAAGGTGCAATATCAACAATCAACAGAGCATAGTGGCCACATAAGGCACAATGGAGCAAAAGGTGCCATATCAATAAGTCACAAGGTTCCTCCCTGGGCCGGGGAGGAGGCAGCAGATAGCACTGCTAGCCCGAAGGCGGAGCCACCATGATCAGCTCTGTCGAGGCAGTAGTGCCTCTGGAAAGTCTGAATAGAGGACCACGTTGCGGCTTTGCAGATGTCAGGTATTGGGATGGAGCGAAGGTTGACGATGGTGGCGGCCAATGCCCGCAGGTGGTGTTCTCTGACTCCTGCGGTGGGGTTCGCTCCAGCGAGTGAAAGACATAAGGAGATGCAGGCGGAAATCCATCCGGAAAGCATGCGCTTGGACACTGGGAGGCCAGGCTTGTTCGGGTCATATGAGATGAAGAGCTGAGACCCTTTACGTAGGGAGGAAGTCCTATTGAGATAACACCGCAGGGCCCTGACACAGTCCAGCATGTGCAGGCATTGCTGATCTGGATCAGAGTGAGGTTCGGGAAGGAAGCAGGGCAGTTCAATGGTTTGATTGATGTGAAAGGCGGTCGCCACCTTGGGGACAAACTTGGGATGCGTCCGAAGGCATGCACGGTCGTGGTGTAGGGTGGGTAAGCCACGAGAGAGTGAAGTTCACTGATCCGCCTGGCTGAAGTGATAGCGATGAGAAACAGCGTTTTCCAGGAAACGAACTTCATATCTGCTGACTGCAGTGGTTCGAAAGGCTCCTTCGTGAGCTGATTGAGAACAATGTTAAGGTCCAATGAGGGCACGGGCTCCCTGAATGGAGGATGTAGATTGGATAATCCCTTCATGAAGCTGGCTATGATGGGGAGCGCCGCTATTGATGTGTCCCCAACGCGGTGGTGGAAGGCCGCGATAGCGGACAAGTGGACCTTGATGGACTGAGTTTTCAGGCCTAGCATTGAGAGCGATGCGAGGTATTGGAGAAGCTGCGGTACCGGGCATGAGAAGGGGTCGAGGTGCAGAGCCTCGCACCAGATGCAGAAGCGGCGCCATTTGAGGCTGTACGATTTCCTGGTGGAAGGGCGCCGCGCAGCCAGTATGATCTGCTGGACCTCGGCCGTCAGGTCAAAGGGAGCCAGAGCTAGCCTTTCAGCTTCCACGCTGATAGCGATAGCATCCGCAGGTTGGGATGGAGCATCATGCCATTGTCCTGCGAGAGAAGGTCTGGCAGTGCAGGTATGGGAACCATGTTTGCCTGGGCCAGTACGGAACCACTAAGATGGCTAGTGACTGGTCCCGGATAATGCATTGAATGGTCTGTGCAATGAGCAGGGTTGGAGGGAACGTGTAGATTAGGGGCCATTGGTTCCAGGCCACGTCGAAGGCGTCCGCCGCTAGCCTGTGCGTGGTTGGTCTCTTGGAGCAAAACAGACAGCATTTAGCGTTCTCCTGGGTCGCAAAAAGGTCAACTTGCGGGAGGCCCCACTCCCTGAAGAGGAACGATGACACTTCTTCGTGGAGTGTCCACTCGTGATGGCTTAGTTGACTGCTGAGGCGGTCGGCCAAGGCATTCTCCTCCCCCGGGAGGTAGCAGGATGGAAGACTGCAACGGAGCGAGAGGGCTAGATGCCAGGTGAGGAGGGCTTCCCTGCACAGGAGTCGCGACCCTGTGCCCCCTTGCTTGTTTATGTAGAACATGGTTACTTGGTTGTCGGTCTGAATCCTGACGGCTTTGCCCGAAACAAGATCCCTGAAGGCCAGGAGGGCGTGGCGGACAGCTCTGAGCTCGAGGACGTTGATGTGTAGGGTTTTCTCGGAGGTGGACCATGAGCCCTGGGTGCATGTCCCGATGCAGTGGGCTCCCCATCCTTGAGCCGAAGCGTCCGTAGTCACGGTGATCTGATGGGCAAGGGCTTGCAGATGTTTTCCCTGAGATAGATTGGAGGAGTGGGTCCACCAGCGTATTGCCCTGGATGCCCTGGGATCTTTGGGGACTAGGGTGGACAAGGGCTGTGTGTGCTGGCACCAGTGTGAGCGGAGGTGCCATTGGAGGACCCGCATCCGTAGCCTTGCGAGGGGAAGGACATGGGTGGTGGCTGCCATGTGTCCCAGGAGGCGTAGGAGGGTTCGAGCTGTGGAGTGTGAAGAGTTGAGAACTTTGAGAGCGAGGGTGATGATGGTATGAATCCTGTCCCATGGTAGAAAAGCCCTGGCCCGAGTGGTGTCTATACGAGCACCGATGAACTCCAGTTTCTGGGCTGGAGAAAGGTGAGACTTCAGGCAGTTGACTAGGAAGCCTAAGGAGGAAAGCAGGGAGGTGGCTTTCTTGACCGCTACTTGCAGTTCCGCGGGGGAAGTGGCGGAGAACAGCCAATCGTCCAGGTAGGGAAAGACACATATCCCCTGTTTGCGAAGGTGAGCGGCAGCCACCGCTACGCACTTGGTAAAGACTCTGGGGGCAGGGGAGAGACCGAAGGAAAGCACTCTGTACTGGTAGTGGTTCTCCACTATCTGGAAGCGTAGGAACTTCCTGTGTTGAGGATGCATGGGAATGTGAGTGTAGGTGCCCTGGAGGTCCAGAGAGGCAAGCCATTCCCCGGGTTGGATGAGGGGCAGGATGGTGGAGAGGGCGTGCATCCTGAACTTCTCCTTGGCTATGCACTTGTTGAGTTTCCGCAGATCGAGGATGGGCCGTATGCCCCCGGACTTCTTGGGGAGAAGGAAGTACCTGGAGTAAAACCCCTTGTTGATCTCGCTGGGGGGAACAGGCTCGATGGCCCTGGATGCGAGTAAGGACTGAAGCTCTGTGTTCATGGAGGCAAGATGCTGTGGTGGAATGATGCTCACAGGAGATGGACGTAGAGGTGGTTTCGAGGAGAATTTTATGCGAGTCAAAAACTAGGATTGTTCTTAGTGGGTGAAGAAGGGGTCTTCTTTGATGTGCGATCCAGCTGACGTGGTTTCTGCCTGTAAGAGGTTTGGCAGTGTTGCTGTTTGTGGCAGGGCTGCTGCCACTTACGGTACGCATTGTACTGCTTGGGGCCAGTATAGCTCTGGGAACCTCCCTTGCGGTAGGGGCATGGGCGTTTAGCACCTTCCTCCAGGGTTTGGAGAACGGTGCATCGCTCACGCATGTCATTCACCGTGTCCTTGACTTTATATCCAAAAAGCGAATCGCCAGTGCAGGGAGTGTCCGCAATCTTGTCGTGAGAGTCGGTCTGCAAACCTGAGGCTCGGAGCCAGGCTAGTCGGCGTGCAGAGATGGCAGCCCTGGCCACTCTGGCGGCTGTCTCGAACCCGTCATGAGCAGCCCGGCCCTGGTGCTTGGTGAAGTCATCGAGATCCACGAGGGCGGTGGAGAGGGCAGGTGGAATTCGGGCCAGTTGAGTGGTGGAGGACCTTATGTTGCTCACCAGCATGTCCTGTTAGATTGCGTGCTGGAATTGGTGCGCCACAATCCTGGCATTCAGCATGGCCCCTTGGTAAACCCGCTTTGCAACATCATCAAGGAGTTTATTGTCCTTACCCGGAGGCGCATTGGTAGAGGTGCGCGAAGATTTAGATTGTTTAAGAGCAGATTCAACCACGATGGATTGGTGGAGTAGTTGCTGTTTGTCAAATCCAGGCATGGGTTGAACGACATACTTATAGTCCAGTTTGCGAGGGCAGGAGTGGTTGGATGCTGGTGCCTGCCACATCTTTGTGAGGTTGTCCCGGAGGAGCTGATGGATGGGTAGAGCGGAAATGGTCCTAGGGGCGTCGATGAACTTGAGTGCACTTTGCACTTCGTCGCGCTGATCCGGAGGGTCCACTGCAGCGATGGAGAGAGAAGATATGACTTTGCGAACAAATTTGGAGTAGGTTAAGTCCTCCGGAGGGTTGGAGGGGCCAGAGGGGTTGGAGAGGGAGTCTCCTTGAGACGTTGCTTCAGCTTGAGATAGTTCCCCAGTGCAGCCCTGCTCCTGAGACGGCGAGGCCTGAGCCTGGCTGGCAGAAGCGGCTGTAGTGACTGGAGTGGTGCCGCCTTGCTCTTGAGCCTGGCTGAAAGAGGCGGTAGTGGCAGCTGGAGTATTAGCAGCCGCTGCAGCTGGGGAGGAAGGAAGGGGTAGCAATGGCTGAGTGGAGGCCAGGTTGGATAGGGAGGAGGCCCACTGTAGCAGCATGTCCTTGAGGAGTTGTAGAGTCTCTGGCGCTTCCTGCGGAGCCGGGTTAGGGGCTACCAGTGAGCTAGGTACAGGCAGCTGACCGGCCTCCTCTTGAAATAGCAAGTCTGCTCGCCCAGGGGAGTAGGGGAGGGATGGAGATGAGTCCTCTGTGCTGCTGAGGATACTGTATGCAGAGGAGGTGCTGTAGATGCTATGAGCAGAGGAGGAGGTGGATTGCCACGATCTCTTGTGAGAGTGTGAGCTCTCTGAGCGTGGAGAACTGTGCCTGCTCCTTTTTCTTGATAGTCTGGCTCCACAGTGGTAAGGAGATCCACTGCAGTGATGGTGTGCACGATCGGGGGTTCTGCGCCACCTGTGGTTCTGGTACAGGCTCCCTGATTAGACGTGTCTGCGCGGACTCCTGCGCCTACTTCGGCGTGCCTGCTGTCAGATGTCCTTCGTCGGCTCCGTGAGCATCTGCGCCGGTCCCGGGAGTTTCTGCGCTTGTTAGAGGCTCTGCTGATGGATGAGCTCCTGCGCCTGTTAGCAGCTCTGGCTGTGTCGCCATGGAAGGGGCTTGCGGTGCGCCGATCTGCTCCGTCCTGGCAGGGGAGGCTGCAAGGGTTGCGTAGAGAGGAGGAGGGTTCAGGCACGCCGGAAGTCGTCACAGCTGCAGCCGGAAGTCCAAGAGGAGCAGAGGAGGAGGCTGCTCCTGGTGAAATGGACGCCGCCAGTGGAGAGCATGTGGCTGGGAGAGTCCCTGCTTCGTGGTGGGAGACGGAGGCCAGGAGAGGCACGTCCCCAACCGGGGCGATAGATTCGGCGTTTAAGGAGCTGGGTTGCAAGGAGTACTCACGGCAGCCACGGGGGACAGAAAGTCTGTGAGAGCATGCCGGCGCGACTTGAGAGCCCGGGGAGACATGCGGGCGCAGGCAGAGAAGTCCTCGATGGGGTGTTCTTTTCCCAGGCACCGGAGGCAAAGATGGTGGGAGTCCGAATTGGCCATTTTCTGGGAATAGCCTGGGCATTTCTTGAATCCTGGTTTCTTCATTATTGGAGGTACGTGAGAGTAAAATAAAAAACGTCTTGCTGGCAAGGCAGAAGACAAAGACTGGCCAGCTAGGGGCGGATCTGGAGGTGGGGCTAATGGGCATGCCCAGAAGGCTAAAGCCTTCTGGGCTAGTGAGAGTACTTCCGTCTATGGCGCCGTCGGATGATGTCACCACTTGTGGCTGACTCATCCTGCTTGTCCTGGGAGAATGATAGATACAGCGAGGACATCTCTGGGCAACGGAATGTGAACGTATCCCAATGAGAAATGTCTAAAGCAGACTCATTTGCACAGACTGATGCAGACTCTGCAATAAGCAGACATCTAAAACAGGAAATTCTGAGTCTTAGCAGCAATACTAAAGGGTAGGTGCTTAAAATCAGGGTCTAACATACAGTTTGGTAGAGGCCACAGCCTATCACACATATAGTTGGTAGCAGCAATCAAAACTTTAAAACACCCCCCAACTGTTACAATGAGAAATGCCTACGCGTGCGTCTACGCACGTGGGTACGCAGTAAAAACATTTCTGGAGGAGATGGCTGCAATGTCCAGAAAGCCTGCCTTCACCATGGCTGATCTGTACCTCCTGACAGAGTTATTCTGCCTCCGCCAGGATCGCCTCTTCCCAGGCTCATCCCGGAGGCAGAATCTGGCCAGATTGAGGAGGGCCTGGGAGCGCCTCACCAGGAGATATAATAGAGGTTCTGATTACCCACATGAGGTAAGTGCATGGGGACAGGCAACCCAAACTAGGATGTGAAGGAGAACACCTGTTAACCAAACCACCTATCAGCCACACACTCCCAGGGAATGTCATGTGTTGGTGTGTGTTACTGGGACTAACAGCAACCCCCCCCCCTTAAATTAGAACCCGCCTACCTCCAGGGGGTAGCCCTTACCACCACAGAGATGGAGTATCCAGTACAATGTAATGGTATATGGAGTTGTTGCAGGCTCAGTGATGTGCCCTATCCACACAACACCACAGGTACATTCCAGAGGCCAAGAGACACACAGGGGTATGTCCCTGGCCATGCTTGTGATCACAAGGCCCAACTATTATCCCCAGGATGCAGCAGGCCTCAGCTCAGAGCCCTATCCCCCATCCTGGTGCTATGGTGACTGCCCCTGTTTGTGTTCACAGGGCCCAACTATATCCCCAGGATGCAGCAGGCCTCAGCTCAGAGCCCTATCCCCCATCCTGGTGCTATGGTGACTGCCCCTGTTTGTGTTCACAGGGCCCAACTATATCCCCAGGATGCAGCACGCCTCAGCTCAGAGCCCTATCCCCCATCCTGGTGTATGGTGACTGAACCTGTTTGTGTTCACAGGGCTCAACTATATCCCCAGGATGCAGCAGGCCTCAGCTCAGAGCCCTATCCCCCATCCTGGTGCAATGCTGACTGCCCCTGTTTGTGTTCACAGGGCCCAACTATATCCCCAGGATGCAGCAGGCCTTTGCTCAGAGCCCTATCCCCCATCCTGGTGCAATGCTGACTGCCCCTGTTTGTGTTCACAGGGCCCAACTATATCCCCAGGATGCAGCAGGCCTCAGCTCAGAGCCCTATCCCCCATCTTGGTGCAATGCTGACTGCCCCTGTTTGTGTTCACAGGGCCCAACTATATCCCCAGGATGCAGCAGGCCTCAGCTCAGAGCACTATCCCCCATCCTGGTGCTATGGTGACTGCCCCTGTTTGGGCTCACAGGGCTCAACTATATGCCCGGCATTGGCTGATGGGCACTGGCAGATGTGTGGAGATGGCCCACAGAGGTGCGCTTTGTCTGGGTCGCATGGGCCCACACACAGGGCACATAGGGTCCAAGGCAGACATGCCATGGCATGGTGCACACATGGGGGAGGCCCTGGCAAATGCATGGGGCATGACTGAACCAGACAATAGGGGTGGGCACCTGTGACACACAGAGATATATCTGTGTTGCGTCGTGAGCCATTAAAGGGTTCCTGTCCGCTAATGTCAATGTATGCTATCAACCCGACAGGTGGAGGATCTCAGGAAGAAGGCACGTGAGCTCAGGGCGAGGTTCCTGCACTTTGTAGCGCGTGTCCAGCGGGAGAGGATGGCCCAAAGGGATGGTGAGTGATGTGACATGGCCCTGTGGGGCAATGGCTGTCAGATCCACAGGACGCATATGAGTGCCGTGGCTTATCTGTGACCTTGGAGATGATACGTGTTCCCCTCTCCCACAGCAGATGCACGTGCTGCCATGGAGCCAGCAGTGCCGGAGGCGCAGGATGCCGCAGTGGGGACGGAGGATGAAGGCGGTGATGGAGGCCAGGAGGAGGTCCTCGCCCCGGAGCACATGCCGGACGACAACGGTGGGGGAGACGACCTGGAGGGTGCTGCATCCCACAACGAGGGGGAGGAGGGGGACAGGGAGGAAGAGGAGGAGGTGGGAGTGGGGGAGATGGAGGTGGAGGG
The DNA here is from genome assembly GCA_033557465.1 of Ichthyophis bannanicus. Classification (NCBI taxonomy): domain Eukaryota; kingdom Metazoa; phylum Chordata; class Amphibia; order Gymnophiona; family Ichthyophiidae; genus Ichthyophis; species Ichthyophis bannanicus. Next base: position 1,142,298,072 of record CM066032.1, read on the forward strand.
TGTAGTGGGAGCGGGGGAGCAAGGGGAGGTGGGAGTGGGGGAGATGGAGGTGGAGGGTGTAGTGGGAGCATGGGAGGAAGGGGAAGTGGGAATGGGGGAGGCGGGGGAGAAGGCGTAGGGGCGGGGGAGGGGCAGGTGGGGCAGAGGGGGAGGAGGGGGAGCCTGCGTTTGGGAGCCAGGGGCCAGAGGGGGACCAGGTGGGCGGGCTAGGGGGGGAGCAGGTTGGGTCCGAGGGGGGGAAGGGGATGGGGTGGGGGCAGGGATGGGGGTGGCAGCTGAGGCAGGTCCCCATCAGCATGTGCCGCCACAGGGCAAAGGGGGCACCAGCTACCTGCCCCATGATGACCCAGACGCACACCTCCTGGATGTGTGCCTGCCACACATGGCTGTTGACAGGCGCACCGTGCATGCCACACAGACAAGGGGAGATGTGTGTCTGTGTGGCTGCATGTGCGGGCTGTGCCTGATTGCAGCTGTGCGTGCCCAGGCGCACGCCCAGAGGCAGCATGCCCTCATCATGGGGCAGGTCCTGGCAACCCTGACCATGGTGGCTGACCGGCTGCGTGCGCTGGAGAAGCGCTTTTCCGGTGGCACACCTGGCCAGCCACCATGTGACAGGGGTCCCCGGGGTGTGTAGTGTGGGGATACACATGGCACACCCGCCCTGTGATGGCCCGTGCCATGGCCTGCCACAACCACCAACGACAGGGATGACTGGGCCCCGCAAATGTTGGCAATGTAAATAAAGTTGTAAATAGTTTGAACGTTCCTACAGTGGCCAGATGTCTCTCATTGCTATGTGTCATTGTTGCACGAGTGACAGGTGTGTCTGTGTGCACCCCTAAAGTTGAGACTGCAATGTAATCAGATAAGGGCAGCGGAGACACCATTGTGCCCGGACTACAGTGCTGCAGGGGTGGAATGAGGGGGGAAACCAAGCAGGGGGGCAATGGCCTGCAGGATTACAGTGCGACAGCAGCTATCCACAATAGGAGGTGTGTGCAACACAGAGAGGACAATGGTGTACACGGGATAGGACAGTAGGTAGGCCTCAGTACCGTATCATACAACAATCCACAGTGTTGATTTGCGAGGGGAAGGGATGACGGGGGAGGGGTATGTGGCGAGGTGTAGTCTGAGTAAGCTCACGGAGGGTGTGGCAGAAGAATTGGGGATGCTGGTGACCGATGAGGGGGTGAAGGGAGCGGTGAGGACCTTAACGGACGGGAAGGCTCTGGCCCTGGATGGCTACATGGCAAACACGTATAAGGTCATGGAGGGTGAGAGGGGGGTTGCTATGGAGGACCGCAATGGGGTGCTGCAGGGTGCGGAATCACCACGGTCTATGAAGGGAGCGGGTGTAACCAGTATCCCCTAGGAGGGTGGCACTCATACTGTCTGTGGAGCGTACCGGCCCATCTGGCCTATTCATGTGGATGCTAAGGTGTTGGTTAGGACTGTGGCGGGTAGGTTGCAGGAATTACTGCAGGAACCTGGGCATATGGATCAGACGGGATCATTACAGGGGGGCATGGGGGCGATAACATTCGGAGGTTGCTAGATATTATCTGGTCTGTGCAAACAACAGGGAGGGAGGCAGTATATCTGTTGGTTGACAATGACAGGTATAATGACAGGGCAGAGTGGGGAGTTATGTTGCAGGTGCTAGACAGGGTAAGGGTGGGAGAGACATTCCTACGGTGGGTGAGGCGCTGTATGCCTGTCCACGGGTGCAACTACGGGTAAGGGGGGATACACTGAGAGCATTGGACTATGCAAAGGAACAGGGCAGGGGTGCCCTCTGCCGCCCCTATTGTATCCTTAGGCCATTGGGCCATTGGCAGCCTACGTCAGAGGGCAAGTAGATATTGATGGAACTGAGCTGCAGGAACAGCTTAGTAGTGTAGTACATTGTGCGGATGATGTTAGCCATACATTGGGGCCCCTTTTGGTTAGCCTGCCAAATCTGCTAAAGGCAGTAGGGCAGTATGGTGAGGGATCAGGCCACTTGATGAACGTACATAAGTCGGACATATTGAGGGCAAATATGGATACGGGATCGGAGGCAAGGTGGGGGGGGGGCACATGGCCAGTACAATGGGTATGTGCAGGATCCCGGTATGTGTGTATACAGTTTGGAGAAGCTCGAGACTGTGCACAGGTGTGGAAATATAAGCCCCTGATGGTGGCAATAGGGAGGGATGTAGGAAGATGGAGGGGGCTCCCCCTGACATAGATGGGGAGAGTAGCTACAATACGGATGTCTGTGTTACCACAGGGTTGGTTGTGCCTATGATCCTACCACTCAATGTCATGATGAGGTGCCTTATGGGGCTGCACGATCCGATAATGAGGGGTATTCGGGTGGGCAGGAGGACATGGGTAGGTAGGCATGCCATGCGTCGACTGCAGGAGGGAGGGGGGGCTTGGAGCCCCCAATTTGGACAACCACTATGATGCCAAACAGCATAGGGCATTGTTTGTGTGGATAGAGAGAGGGAGGACCCCGCAAAGGGGGTCGGCACAGGGAGTGTGTGCAGAGGCAGTGGCAGGGGGAAGGGTTGGGTAGGGGGCCGTGAACCCGTAACAGAGGCTAACCGTGCAGATGTGGGGGGATGGAAGGGTTAGGAACTGCAAGGGAGGTGCCTGCCCCAGGACACAAACGTACAGAACACGGTTGCCTTTACCACAGGGTGGTGGTGGTGGGGGGGTTACAACGTTGGGCCAAGGAGGGCTGGGTGAGGGTGTTGGATGCAATAGTGGGGTACGGCCCTATGCTGAACTCCGAAAGGTGTTTGGGGTGAGGGATAACGGCCCACATTCGTACATGCAGCTGTGGTACTACCTGCAAATGCAGGGGGTACAGAGGGGTCGACAGGGCTGGCCAACGGGGTATGTGTAACTGATGGATGAGCAAGGTTAACTGCGGGGTCTGGTGTCCAAACTGTACCACCTACTGGATGCAGGGGCAGAGGGTACAGCCTGATGGCATGAACAGTGGGAGAGGGAATGGGGGTGTCCCTGGGAGGTGGAGCGGTGGCAGACCATCTCAGTAGGGGAAAAGAGGCTTGCATGGGGAACGGCTCGGGTAGGGAGCCCCCCTACATACCGGATCAGGATGATCTGGACTCCAGCTAGGCTGCACCGTATTTATCTGGAGCAAGTGGATACCTGTTGGAGGGGGTTTGGGGAGGGGGTGACCCTATGCAGATAGTGTGGGGGTGCCATAAGCTGCAACAATTGTGGGGGGAGCTAGATGGTTCTATAGAGCGACCACAGGAATACGGATGGAGGTGGCCCCAGCCCAGGTGGAACTGGTGAGGGGGGGGGGGGTGCGATGGGACATGGTGAGTTGCTCTGTCCCGTAACCATTGTGTGTTAGCGGCTAGACAGGCCATGTCACGTAAATGGACGTGGGCGGACGTACTGAGCATGAGGGACAGTATTCGAGAGCTCAGGGTATTTGTGGGTGAGCAGTAATGTGGGTGCACGTGGCCGAGCACAGATAGTGCAACTTGAGGAGACCTGGGGGGTATGCAAAATAAAGGGAGGGGTGGCCAGCTGGTGGTGGCAAGGTAGGGGGATATGCAAGGGGGTGGTGAATGAGGGTTTGGAGTGGTACCCATTGTGGGATGGGAGGGGTGTGGGGTAGGGGGGTTTGGCCCATCAGGAGGAGGGGAGGGGGAGTGTGGGTGGAGGGAGGTATTGTGGATGCCACAGGGTGCTGGGTGCATGGATGCAGTGGAGTAGAGTGTGGATGGTGTGACTGTCGACAGGTGGGTTGCTGAATGAACCCTACGGGGCTCACCGGGTACCAGGGGGCCATATCAGGGGCAGAGAGGCATGGACGGATGGGGTGGCCATGTGTGTACAGGGTGGTGTGAGGGGCGGGAAGTGGTGGCAACCTGTGGAGGGGGGCACACCAAGGGGTCGCAGGGGGTCCATAGTGGCTGGTTGGTAGCAGGGATGCAATGGGGGAGGGGGTCGGGCCACCTGTTGAACCGAAGGCTGTGACATGTGCAGTTAATGGCTTGTCTCGGCTTGGGGTGGTGGCAGTGTGCCATGTGGATACCCATATGGAACACACAGTGCACCTATCCCAGCCCATGTATATCAGGATTGTCAGAGCGGCCCAGGGGAATGGCCTATGGGGTTGGGACACCCCCATGGCACACAGAGCAAGACCCCAGGCACGGGGGTGTACATAGTACCAGCAGTGCCCTACTAGTGTGCTACCAGGGTTGGGCATGGGGACAGGCCAGACAGCATGCACGGGGCAGTGGACGTTGTGGCACGGGGGCACATCAGCGGTAGGCGGGCCATGTGATGGGGGGTCACCCTTGTACATGGTCCCCTCGTACATGCAGCAGGGTGGGGATTACATATACACCCCCGGGAGGGCAATTGCCTCCACCGGGCCAACACCACAGAGTCCCCGTGATGGACAGATGAGGGAGTTGCACAGTGCACAGAGCCCCATGGGCAGGGCATGCTGCATGTATGCAGGTGCGGGAGGGCAGGCCTATTGTCACCACCTGGGGGGGTGGCGGCCGTAGCCAGAGCCACGGAGGCGGCAGCCGGGGCCAGGATATGACAGGGAGAGCCAGGGCAGGGAACGGGCTGAGGGCAGCAGTAGCAGCCGAGGGGAAGGGGGAGCGGGATTCCAGACTGCCACAGGCCATACCACAGCCACAGGCTGGAGGGGTTGGCCCACTAAAGATCAGGGTGGGGCCACGGAGCCTCCCAGGAGCTGGGACCACTAAGTGGGACATAGCGTGTCCACGGGAGAGTTGGCAGCCACACACAGGAGGGGTACCATGCTCACCTGGGATGCTGATAGCTGGGGACAGTGTGAGGGACAACGACCTGGGGCCTATGCAGCTTGGGGAGGTTGTGGCTCACCTAATAGTGGGGGGCATTATCATGGACTGTGCCCAGTGCGATGCTCCCAATCCTGCAGAACATGGATGGGACATGCCTGTCCTGTGAGGGGGTGCACCAGGGAGGGGTACCCACAGTGCCCAGGCTGGGTGGCCCTGATCACCCCCTGACGCTAGGGGGACAGTCATCGTGGCTACAGATTCACTGCTAGAAACAGGGATGCGGCTGCCAAGCCCCTGCTGCAGGGGCGGGGGCACTGAGGTATGAACGTGGCCTCTCTAACAGAGCTTAATGCCACCCTGCATCGTATTCATAGGTTACCGGTACCTGTTGCTGGTGTGGGGCTCTGCAGTCATGAGCGATGACGGCACCTGTTGTCACCAGCCACCGGCAGCATGGCTAGAGGGGGACAAGCTATCCCCGCTGCTACAGACCGGTGTATCCCGCACTATGGTGGCCCCAGAAACACTCATTTCTGGGATATGTGTGTTTCCGGGGAATGCTCTGTGTCCCCGAAACCCGGATACCTATCCTGTAGGTGGTGATCATGCACCATTGTGTTACATACATATCTGTCCTGTGCCTCGCACCATGGCAGCCTGACTATATGTCCCTTGTGAGATGCACACATACCACCAAGCACTGACTACCGATAGGTGAGAGGCTGGTGATACACAGACCGTGGAGCGGCCCTATGGTAACCCACATCCCCCTTAGCCAGGGGCGAGGGGTGCCAGTGTGACACGGCACACGGTCTGATGTCTACCCATGGTGGACACAGCTGGGAAAGGGGGGGGGACACGGGCCAGTTGTGTTAGTGGCATGGGGTGATGACATGGGGTGGACAGGAGGGGGGCTCTTTGTGTAGTGGTCACACAAAAGCAACACAGGACACATGGCATCAGCTACAGCCGATTGTGCAGCAGTTTATTCCTCCCTCCCCCTGCCACACCTTGCACGGCCCCTCCCACCCCGTGATGATGGTGACACGCCTGCCGCCACCGCTGCTGCTGCTGCCGCTACTGCTGCTGCTGGTGATGGTGGTGGCATCGGCCCTCTGTCTGCTGCAAGAAGCTCTAGGCTGGCAGCCATGCGCTGTGCCAATGCGGCCAGGTCCTGCATCCCTGCCAGGACCCCCAACATTGTGTGCTGCAGGAGCCGTTGCGCACGGCGTTGGCAGCGCTGTTCCCTGACCACCACTCGCAGTACATGCCGTATACCTGTGGGGACAGCAGGTAGTGCATTGTAAGACAGGGAACCATCCACCACCTGTACAGAGGCATTGCCACCCAAACACAGTTGGACACTCACCCTCCGCATCCCTCTGTGCCACTGCTGAGTGTGCCTGCATCTGCACAATTACCTCATACACTGTGGCCAGCGCCTCTTGCCTGGTCCGCTGTTCATCTTCAACAGCCACTTCCCCTGTGGCTGAATTGGTGGGTGGTGCGCTGTCCCGTGCAGGCTGTGTGCCCTGCCTGCTGTCCTCCTCCGGGGGTGGGGATGGACCACCTGCTCCCACCTGGCCCACCTCTGGCACAGGGTCCATCATGGTGCACGGCCCAGACTCGTTGTCCTCTGGCGCCTCCTCTGGTGCGTCAATGGAGCAAATGTCACCTGTAGGCCACAATGTTACATAGGTCAGATGAGGCATGACTGCCTGTCTACCCCCGTCCCACCCCCCTAAGGAGACAAGTGTGTGGGTGAGCCGCATGGGTCTGGGCCAGGGCCCCTGTGCCCCCCCAACATTCCTTCTTTATCCATGCTGGTGGGCCCTGTGCCCTGCAAATGCCATGGCCCCCTCCCCCCTTGCATCCTGCCACACACCCCATGCAGCCCCATCACCGCCTTCAGCCCTGCAACCACTGACCATGGTTGGCACAGGTGCATTGTGCTGTCCCGTTGGCCACATTACTACCCGTGTGGCCCTGCTGCCTCTGCCAACAGTGCATCATATCCCCTGCAAAACATTGGCAGCCTCTGCTGGTACTGTGGGCCTCTCCTCCTTGCCCCCGTACCCATCCACTGTGCTGTGCCGCCCCCTGCCCACCGTGGACACATACCCCCATGGGTCATGAACCAGCAGCTGCCTGTATGCCTGTGCCGCCCCCTGATTCCCAAACAGCCACGTCATGCCACCCCCACCCCACTCTTGGTCCACCCCTACACATGTGCGTGTGGTGTCTCACACTGGTGCAGCTCACTCTCACACTTACCGGCACATGGGTGCGCTGTGTCCAACACAGGGGGCAGGCCATGGATGTACATAGGCCCCAGTCGGTCAGCCAGGCGCCGCTCAAGATCACTTAAGGTGGCCACCTGTGCTGGGCCCCCTCCAGTGCCCTGTGCCTCTCGCCTCTCCCTGGCAAGCTCATTGCGTATGTTGCACTTTATGTCACAGTAGCGTTTACGTAGACTTTCCACGTCAGGATGGGGGCCATCAGCAGTTGCCATCACTACCTGCACCTCCTCCCATGCTCTGGCGTGTGTGGCAATTGTAGTTGCGCTGAGGCATCCAAAGAGCAGGTCGTAGTGTTCAAGTACGCTTGCCAGGAGGAGATCATTCTCCTCCTGGCTGAACCACACTGCCCTCTTCCTGACCTCCTCTGGCACTGGGGTCCTGCGCCACCTTTGCCCCTGTGTGCCGATGGCCTCCTCACTTGGGTGCTGCTGTGCCCCAGATGCTTGCCTCTCATCATCTCGATCAGGGTTTGGCACTGGTGTGTTTGTTGTTTGCTCCACTCCAGCCTCCTCAAGTCCCTGGTTCATGCACTCCATACCTGTTCGGTTATGTGTGCTGAGGTGTGTGCCATTTTGTGCTCACTATACTTATAGGTATATCTTGGGTGTGGCTCTACGTGCGTTGTGCTGTGCCAAGCGATTCGCGTTCCCCATGCGCATGCATGTATGTGCCATGGTGACGTACCCTACGTGCCTTACTGTGCATGTATTGCAGTGTTCTATTATTCCTCCATATCAGCCCTGGCAGTAAACAACTGCAGAATACACGCGCCCTCCTACTACCATCGTGGTTTTTGCTGCTTAGTAAATCAAATGCTCTATGAGATAGTAATGTTATTTTCTTTGTCTGCATGCTAACACACGCATTTGGGGATGATGCATTTTGCGTGGCACACATTACATCAGACGTACGTTGCACGCTGCGTGTACGCACGTGGGAACGCATCTTGCATGCCTGTACCATCTTGGCGTCTTCCAAATTTGGAATGGGGTGTACTTCACAGTAGCTTTACACCCTGCTGTGTCACAGGGACACACATAGATGCCTTTCATCAGATGCATTGCGGGAACACGCGCTCCCGCGCGCGCTGCATGGATGCGCACAGGGTGTTGGCTGTGATGGACCTGCCTGGCTCACCAGGTGTGTATCGTTATTGTGATTTCCATCCCCGCCCCGCACCCTATTTCCCAACCACCTGTCCTCCATCCTGTGTCTATCATGGCTCAGACTATGAATGCAAGTGGTGCAGTATTTGCATTGCTGGAGCTGGCTGGGCTGCACTTTCCGGAGGAGGGAGATGATGTTCCTGGGGCTGCGGCACTGGGCATGGGTGCTATCCCGCTGCAACTCAGGCCTGCAGCTGTGGGGGGTCTACAGGCGGGTGTGGGAGAACAATGGCGCCGTAGGCGTGCTGAGGCATGGCCCCGCCTGCAATGCCTCTTCAGGCCCAGGGCCATGCTCCAGGACATCAGGGAGGACCAGGTAATCTCCCTCTACTGGCTGGACACAGGGGCTATTAGGGAGCTCTATGAGGATCTCCGACCTGACCTCGAGCCCCTGACTGCCCGGTCACGTGCTATACCGGGATTGGCCAAGCTCGTGGCTGCCCTACATTTCTTTGCCTCTGGCTGTTTCCAATCCTCAGTGGCCGCAGTGGGTGGGATGAGTAGGCCAACGTTCTCTCGCTGCCTCCACCAGGTACTGCGGGCCATGGTCAGCCGGGTTGGGAATTACATTGCCATTCCCAACAGTAGGCAACATTGGGTGGCCCTGGGACAGGCATTCCAGCGGATTGCAGGGATACCACACATGATGGGAGCAATAGATTGCACACATGTTGCCCTGGTCCCAGCCCATGACAGGGAGGTTGTGTACCGCAACCGCAAACACTTCCATTCCCTGAATGTGCAAGTTGTTTGTGATGCAAGTATGCGGATTCTGAATGTGGTTCCATGGTTCCCAGGGTCAGCCCATGACTCCTATATCTGCAGCACTCGGCACTGTTCGGCCAGTTTGAGGCCAGACAATATGAGGACTACATCCTGCTGGGTAGGTATTCACCATATCTTACGTGCGCCTACCGTATATGATTCGTGGGGCACCATTGTCACATGTGTCCTCTGCATGCCTGACATTGTGGTGTTATTTCCTGGTGCAGCCTATTCTGGGCCTGACACTACATCACACCCTGTCACATGGAATGTGCTGCCACACATCTCTCTGCCTACCATGTGTGTGTTATTGCTCATCTGGGTGTCCATGCACACATGTAGTGTGGGCTGTACCCTACCTCTGTTGTTCACTTAACAAGCTCCCGTGTCCAGGGGCACTCTGGATGCGTATGGTGTGTCCCCTCCATGGATGTGGCTCCTGCACCTTGCCTAGGCCATACTGCATGGGCAGTTGTACATATGTCTGCCTGTGGGGTGTGTCCCTTTCCCACCCCATGTGCCACAAGTTTGTGCATGTGCCATCTGGGGGGGAGGGAGAGGATTGGAGGCACAGAACCATCCACATGGTGTAGAGTGTGTATGGGGCCTCCTCTCATTCGCCATGTAGGGGATGACACATGTCTTGAGCTGTGGACGCACCTGCTATCACACATGTATGCTGCATGACTGTTCACTTTGGCCTGTCTCCACTGCCATTCCCACCTGGCCTCCCCGGGGATGTGTTCCTTTGGCTTATGCCCTGTGTGCAATGTATCATGACAGTCACAGACTTGCACAACTGCGCATCTCTGCCCCTCCGAGTATGCTCTGGGACTCCCAGCATCTGACTCTGGTGCACTGCCATCGTGTGCAATGCTGTGATGTCATATGTGTGTGTCCATGCTTCTCTGCTGTCCAGTTGGGCATTGCTACATCAGTGATTCCATAGGTCCATCATCTCACGTGTGACTTTATGCTGTTTCTGTTTGCAGGTGATGCAGGATATGGGTGTCGTGCCTGGTTGCTGACCCCTGTGCATCTCCCTCGGCCAGGTGCAGAGATGCGGTACAATGAGGCCCATGCCTCCAGCCGCTCAGTCATTGAGCGCACCTTTGGTGTTCTAAAGAGTCGCTTCAGGTGTCTGGATAGGACTGGCGGTGCCTTACAGTATGGACCCCTGACTGTGGCAAAGATCATTCTGGCCTGTTGCATCCTCCACAATATTGCTCTCAGGCACAATGTCCCAGTCAATATTAATGAGGATCTTGGGGAGGATCCTGTGTGCCCTCCTGCACATGGCTGTGGTGACACATGTGAGGGGTTGGCGGCCAGGCAACATCTGATCAAGAAGCTCTTCTCCTGTAAGTTCTGCATGTGGGGGGATGTGCTTATGGGTCGCCATGGTATGTGTGTTTCACAGCACTATAATGATATGTCTCTATTTGTCTCTTGTGTTTTGGCTCCCCGGGATAGGCTGCTGTGTTCCTGCCTCCCAGGGATAAGCTGCCGATACTGCCCAATGCTGTGGTGCATGTAAGAACTGTGTGTATGTCACAGCAACATTAGGGTGACTGGGATGGGTGGACATACAGCTGGGTGTGCTGTGGTGGCAGCACCACATGACACATATGTGTTTCCCTCTCCACTGCTCCTCTGGTGTTGCACATGTCTTTGGCCTCACACTCCATCCACAATATGCTCCGTTTGACACACATGTGACCATTGCCTGTGCATATCTTGGGGGTCTACATACTGTACCTGTGCACATGTTACCAGGCTGTGTGTGTCTCCGGACACAGGGCATTGCAATGCTTAGGAACACGTAAAGACCACACTGCCATTGTTGCATTAGACAGCCTCGGTGCACCCATGTCTCCACTTGTCCCTGATTGTCCTCAGTCCAGCCAACTGCAGCTTGCGGCATGCTTACCTTGTCTCACGGTATGTGCCTCTGTGTCTTTGGGATGTTTGTGTCTAGCCACCTGTCCAGTGATGTTCATCCGTCTCTCTATGCCCTTCTGCTTCTGCCCTTCTGTACATTGTGTGCATGTGTCATATTTTTTTCCCTGACGTGTCTCATGTTTGCTGGCAGGACACTTCATGCCACCATTATGTTTCCACGCAGCAGAGCCTTCCTCGGCCATGCTCCACTAAGAGCTGATCATGAGGTTGTGGTGATGGACGCAGTTCATGGACGTCTGCAGACTCTACTGTGGCCCCTTGTGCCCTTGCCAGACTCTGGCTTTCCACATCAGTCCACTGCTATACCTTTCAGATAGGTTTCACCTTCCCTTCTCTGGGACATCGGCCACCTGCAGATGCTGCATTTGGCCTGTTAGTAGCAACGTGCATTTCTATGGTTTCTCTGTGCACCACCACTGCTGGACATGCTGTAGACCTCTGGGGTGCCTGTGTGACATGGGCATTCACATGACCATGTTGGGATTGTGTCCTGGTCTTCAGGGCCATCTCCTGCTGTGGTCCATGTGCAGTATGCTATGTTTTGTGGTCGTGTCATGTTGTAGTGTTTAAGCATTCCTGATGCACATATTCTGATGTCAATGTGTCCTTTCTGACCTGATGGTGGGTGTGGGTATGCCCTTCCCTTCCCTTATTTCTACCCCTTTCCACACAGGACACGGCCAACAAACATGACACATCTACCACACTTCATCTGGAGCCCCATATGTCACATTTGTTTGGACACAGCACCTCTGTGAAACTGTCCATGGGTGTTGTTGCCACTGGGAGATGGACCTCTGCAATTTGGAAACAGACCTTTTTGAACCTTCTTATTGGCCTGCTATGTTGACTGTCACTGGGAAAACTGACACACCGTCGCTGACATGAAGTGTCTGGGTGTTTAGTTGTTTGCAGCTGGAGGGATCACCTTTGCATTGTTGTGGAACATTGACATGTCACTGGGGATGTTGCATGGTCACTGTTGACTCTGCATGCTTCAACCTGTGTCTGTGGGGTGTTGGGGATGGTAACTGATGTGCATACGGTGGGGGTGGGTGCTGTGGGGACATTTCGTGCTGCCACCCTCCTCATCGCATCTTACAGTCTGGTTTGGACAGGTGGCAGAATGGGGGAGAGGGGTTGGGGTGACAACGATGGGGTGGGAGGCAGGGTGGTTGGGGTCCACGGGCAGCACCAGGTAGGTCGCCTTGCAGCATGGCTCAGATGTGTATTGGCGATGGTGCTGCCTCCTTATGTTCCCTATAACATGCCCTATGAGTCACCCTTCCAAGTGCCCTATGGGGTCCCCTATAGGGGACATTATTTGGAGCCTTGGCAGACAGTGCACTTTATAATGTGCCCTCTGCAATGCCTTATGCAGCGCCTTAGGTTACAGCCCCGTGAGGGTGTGTTTGCTGGCATCACTACTTAGGGTTAACAAAATAACTGCTTCTGTCAGCACTGCTTCAAGGTATACGGTGATATCTCCGCCAGCTTTACTCATTAGACCCACAGGGGTATTGAACTCACAACCCCTGTGCCATTAGTCGGTGTATTAACCATTGTGCTGTAGCTCTGGATGCCTTGCTGGGCACCTTTTCATGCACCGTATAGGGCAACCTGTTGGATTACTGTCTGTAGGTACTCTGTACCAGTGAGACACATGGTCAGTCCCCTCTACCAGGCCGAGGTGCTGTGGGGGTGCATACCCCATTTTGTGTTCGTCTATGGACTGCAGATCTGCATGTGCAGTGCACCATGGGTATGAGTGGGTTAACCCAAATCCTGGCCACCACAGCAGACAGTTTGTGTGGTGACCTTACGTCCTTCATCTGCCAGACAGGGCTTTGTTGGTGCTGGGGGAACAGGCATCTGGCTAGTCTGCCTCCACGTATTCATAGTATGTTGAGTGTTTTCTTGGATTTTGCCAGTAGCTATCAGTGTTTGCCAAGGTCAGTGATGTTTTTGGGCTTGTTGTTTTTGGTAGTGATCTTGACCTTGGTCTTGATCGTGTTTGCCATATGCCCTTGTTTGCTGAGACCTTGGTTTGTTTGATTGACAGGCATTCTTAGTTTGTACGTAGAGAACCTGTTGTTGATCTGGTGTGGGACTTTTGACCATTTGACAGTTATACTCCATAGGTTGGCCACATCATTATTAGGGATTGGTTAGTCACACTAGCGATATAGCCCACTAGTTACTTCACTGCCTGTGAGGCCAGATGTCATGGGTTGGAGCCCACAGTGGGGTTACTCAGTGGGGCTGTATGAGGCATATTCCTTTTGTTATTTGCAGTGGTGCTGCCAGCTACATTACCCTCACAGTGCTGCCTCCTTACTTTGCCTCATCAGGCACCCTTTCACGAGCCCTGTGCAGCACCCTTTGATGCGTCCTGTGGGGTGGCCCATAGGGGGCATTCTAGGGTGCCTTGGCGGGCAGTGCACTTTATGATGTGACCTCTGGGGTACCTTATTGGGTGCCTTATGCGGTGCCTTAGGTTATGGCCCTGTGAGGGTGTGTTTGCTGACAGCACTACTTATGGTTAACAAAATAACTGCTTCTGTCAGCATCGCTTTAAGGTATATGGTGATGTCTCCACCAGCTTTACTCATTAGACCCACAGGGGTATTGAACTCATGAACCCTGCGCCATTAGTCAGTGTATTAACCATTGTGCTGTAGCTCTGGATGCCTTGCTGGGCACCTTTTCATGCACCGTATAGGGCAACCTGTTGGATTACAATCTGTAGGTACTCTGTGCCAGTGAGACACACAGTCAGTTCCCTCTACCAGGCCGAGGTGCTGTGGGGGTGCATACCCCATCTTGTGTTCATCTATGGACTGCAGATCTGCATGTGCAGTGCACCATGGGTATGAGCGGGTTAACCCAAATCCTGGCCACCACAGCAGACAGTTTGTGTGGTGACCTGATGTCCTTCATCTGCCAGACAGGGCTTTGTTAGTAGCACTAGCAATGTGGCCCACTAGTTACTTCACTGCCTATGGAGCCAGGGGTCATGGGTTTGATCCCACAGTGGGGATATTTGTTAGCGCTGTCTGTAGCATTTTCTTTTTTTAATTTCAATTGGTGCTGCCAGCACGGCACCCTCATAGTGCTGTCTCCTTACGTTGCCTCATCAGGCGCCCTATACAGTGCCTGATGCAGGACCCTATACTGTGCCCTGTAGGGTGGCCCATAGGGCACATTCTAGGGTGCCTTGGCGGACAGTGCACTTTATGATGTGCCCTCTGGGGTGCCTTATAGGGTGCCTTATGCGGCACCTTAAGTTACGGCCCTGTGAGGGTGTGTTTGCTGACAGCACAAATTAAAATTAACAGACAAACTGCTTCATACAGCACTGATTTTGAGTAAAAGGTGATGTCTTATCAAGCTGTACTCATTGGACCCACAGGGAGATTGAACGCACTTCTCTTGCACCATTAGTCAGTGTATTGACCATTGTGCTACTGTTCTGGATGCCTGGCTAGACACCTTATCAGACACCTTATGGGCGCGCGTTGCGTAGCGCTCTGCACGATGTTTTCTAACAATCGTTAGGCTATGGCGCCTGGTAATGTGCGTTGGCGATAACGATGTACCGCCCATGTCTTTATTTGGTGTTTCTGTCTGTACCGCGGATCCTACCGCGAATCACACTAATGCACTTTAGTAAACAATACCCCAAGGTGTCACCAAAGTTCTTTTTACAGAGTAAGATCTGATTACAGTGTATTAGATGAAATTCGCTTGATTATGACAAAATTATTTATAATTGCAAAGTTGCAAAAATTATGTTTTGTCAGCAGTGACTGTACTATGAACTATAGTTGCACAGTTCATAGCCTATGTTTACCCTTTATGCTTGCGTTAACAATGTTCCAGACTATTTTTAAAAACGGTTACACAGAATCTCATGATCATGACATCCTATTCTATTTAAGAGGAAATAGGTGAAAAGCTAAACTTCTAAACACATTCTGTGTTAAGAAATTCATTCATCTTCAATTACATATTGGGGATTCTGGTATCCCTTTATCTGTCCATTTCTACAGTCCTCCCTGTGATTCTATAAAGAATCATGTCCAAATCCAGAATAATCTTCTACAGTAGGCTTCATTTTGGAGATGTTCTTTCAGTCCTAGGCACATCTGGTCCATAGGTGAGCTCCATCTTGTTCATTGGAAGAAATCGTTATACAAAATCATGTGACATTGTTTACCTTTGCTTAGCCTCAATAAAAAATGTGTACAGAGAGCAAGACTTTACCAATTATTCTTGTAAGCACTATCTCATCCAGCAGTGGCCAACTGCTTCTCGTAGATCTAGCAATAATTCAGAGATTAGTCCCTCAGATCATGACACCAGTCATCACTCCAGATTCTTCAGCAGCATCCTTTCTCACCATAGGCTGTGCTATGCACATCTTAGATAGAGCTTTTTCAGTGACCATCCACCCAGGCTTCACTGCTGCGCATACATGAGTAGTTCTGCTGGAATCGCTGATCTTTATCAGGAGTCTCCATATTCAGTAGCATTTCATTCACAGTAGTTTTCTTCTTCGGCCCATAGGATTCAGTGCATACAATATATAATTTGTAAAAATCCAATTCTCCACTACAGCATCTCTCTTGATGCCATACAATTGCAAACAAGCACAATTATTCATCCCTAACGGCAGTCTTAAATTGTTGAACAGAATTATATTATCTATTGTTAATTACAATACATCTATAGCTAGCACTAAATTATTACATAGATAGTCTGTAACATACTTATTATTTTCATCTACATTCCTAAACTTATTCTGTCTACTTGCCAAATCAAATGTTAACATGTGGCCTGACAGACACATTTCTTTCTCCTGTCAGGAACACAATTGTACATATTCATATCACTAATTATATTTGTGATGTATTCTTCAGCTTTAACAATATACAAGATATAGTCAATCTGGTTATTCAAGGGATAACAAACATTAAAACTAGCAGTTTATGACAAATAATTTAAACTCATTTCAATTGTTTGTCAACAATTATTAGGAAGGATGTCTTACTGTCTTATCTTAGCTGATGGTTCAACTCACATTACTTTAAACATTATCAGTAATATACCCTTTCCCTTTTATGTTATTGTTTTTAATACTACTTTCCCCACTAATCACAGCAGTTCACATTGCAACTAAAACTTGGTACAGCACATAAAACAGGAACGCTGACAACCCGGAACCTTGCTTTGTAAGGCAATGAGGGGTTAAGTGACTTGTCCAAGGTCACAAGGAGTGCTAGAACTCTAGTCATTAGACTACTTCTCCATTCCATTCTAATTTGCATAGATATCTAAGCTCACAAAGGAAGGAGCATTAATATAAGGGTGTGTACATTCATAAACTATAAAAACCTTTTTAACAACAAATTTGAACCAACTAGAAAGTCAATTACCACAACTTAATAGCTTAACAGTTCTATCTTTGTTACACTATTTTCAGAACAAAACAGCATAGTAGTATCAGCACATAGAGCTCCTCATGCAAGAAGCCTGAGACAAAGTCAGTATTGATCAAGTGAGCAGATAACTCAAGAGCTCTAAAAAGAGCGAACACTCCAGCTAGTTGAGCATTAGCAAAAAGCAAAGCAGCCGACTCTGTCACAGAATCAATTCTTTCAATTGCAATTTCCCTTATTCATTGTCTAAAGCAGAACCATCAGTACAGAGTGAGGTCAAACAGTAGCAATCTAGAGCTGGAAGGAAGCTGGTTTTTTTTATTCCAAGTGTAGAAGACGCGAAAACTGAATGAAAGGCATATTATAGTACTAGAAAATCAGTAATTTGGATTGCAAAGACTACTGCTGCCAGAAAACTGAAAACATGGAGGCATTCCTGCTACAACAGGGCAACAAAAGTCTGAAGAATAGCCCAGTGGCTTACGTCCAGTGGGAAATTTCTGAGCAAGACACAAACAGCAGCAATAGAAGAGGTAAGCATATTAAATCTAACTCAATGATACTAATTTAAAACTATTCCACTAGAAACAAGGCATTCACTTCACACTTGCAATTAATAACATCATTTCTGCAGAGGTCTTTCCATAATAACTAAAATATATATGACATGAGAATTTAAGATCACTCCTCCAATCGACTCCTGCAGATTAGTTTAAAAGAGACTAAGAGAAATATCAGCATTTTTTCTTCAGACATTGCTACTCATACACTATCATAGTTGTAACTTTCAACTAGTCCACTATCACAAATAAAAATAAAACATTATACATATATTCACTATACTGTTTTAATTACTTAATTCACTTGTTCGAATTTAATTGTATCATTCACTTTTTCCCTTTAAGTAAACAAACTTGCTTGACTTAACTTGACTAGCAATTCAATTTTTTTCCACTTAAGTTACTAACTTCTCTTTCCTTTAAAACAATTTTTTAAAGCTTTATTACATCACACAATTTTATCAAATATCTAAATATATCAAAGCATGGAAGATCTTCCCATTCATTCACATCAAATATAACTAGAAATAGAAGTTGGAAAATATATCATCAATCATTTTTTTCCAAAGCATCCAGAGACATAAACATCAAGGAGTAATGTTTCTAATAATATTTTTCAGCATTACACATAGAATAGAATCAGTAAATAAATTCTCATAACCCAAAATAAGTTCAGATCCAAACCTAAGAAACAAACTTATTTACTATACATACACAAGTAAGAGAAATAGTTAATCACATTTGGAGGTTTTTTTTAACTTCCCTAATGGTTAGTCTAACAAAGAAAATCTTACCACAGTTGCTCAATACGTTCTTTCCTGCTAATATTGCAGTTATGCCAAGCCATTATCTGTGCCGGAAATCTCTAAATTATTACTGCAATAAAACTTATACTGCACAGCACACTTAATCACGAAATTAGAGGAAACAAACTTCACACTACAATTATGGCATGAAAATCAATCCTTTAAAACTTTGTTTGATTAATTTCTATTTTACAGTCATACAGCAACAATATAAGTTTTTCCCTGTAAGCTTCCGTTTCTTTTATATTTACACTATTCATCCTAAACACTTGATTATTACATTTTTCAAAACACAGAGTGCTTGCTGCACTTTTTAGCCTTAAACTGCCACAAACCCATTCATGACTGGTATGAAATTTGCTTAAATCTAATCATATTTCATACTGTAATCAACTCAATTTGTCCCACTGAAATGTTCCACAAAGGAGGAACGGCAAACTGTGGTTACTGGCAGTCATCACATAAGGGCGCTTCACCAAAACTTGCGCCTCATTTCACAATTAGGGCTTCCTTTCCTCTGCCCTATATCACGAGCCTTCTCGCTCCACTTATCTAACTGAGATCTCTAATTAACCTTACCGACTTTCCATTATTATCACAATATACACACAGATATCTGTCAATTCTTTAGTATACTCATGGCAACCACTGCCTGTGTCCTTGAGACTTGTCTGCTTGTTTCCAACTGCTGAAGGAACACAGAGATCCGAGTCCAGCACCAACTGAAGAAAACTCCATGATCTGACCACAATACCACGGCTCTTTAGGTCTCTGGTCCATCAGTAGTGAGAGACAGGCAGAGAGTAATACAGAACACAATCACACACACACAAAGTGCTATTTTCTTTGAGCTCAGAGAGAGACAGCAAGCGGTATATGGACGGGCATAATTCCACACCTGCCGAATTCAAATTCCTCCTCCAAAAAGCTCTCTTTTTATTAGAGAAAAAGAGGAAGTAACAATCATTTATTATAACCATGAAATAACACAAGGTGTCGCCAAAGTTCTTTTTACAGAGTAAGATCTGATTACAGTATATTAGATGAAATTTATAATTGCAAAAGCTGCAAAAATTATGTTGTGTCAGTAGGGACTTCCAGCTGACTGTACAATGAACTATGGTTGCACAGGTCATAGCCTATGTTCTTTTTGCTTGCGTTAACACTGTTCCATCTATTTTAAAGACAGTTACACAGAGAACTCATGATCATGACATCTTATTCTATTTAAGAAAGTAGGTGAAAAGTCAAACTTCTAAACACATTTTGTATCAAGAACTTCATCCATCTTCAATTACATATTGGGGATTCTGGTATCCCTCTTATCTGTCCATCTCTACACCTTTTAAGACTGAAAACGCTTTTTCAGCTTCAGGTGTCCACTTTAACTGGTTTGGACAATTCTTCCGCAGCATTTCCGTGAAAATTGCACTTTTCTCTGCGAATTGCGGTATAAACCTGCGGTAGTATCCAATAAGTCCTAAGAAACTTCTTAGTTGTTTCTTTGTTGTTGGAGGAGGAAAATTCCTGATGCTATCTACTTTACTCATTAGAGGTTTAATTTTTCCTCTTCCCACTAGGTGGCCCAGGTATTTTACCTCCATATTTGCAAAGGCACACTTCTTCGGGTTTAAAGTGATTCCCGCTTGCTTCATGGAGCACAAGACTGCCCTGATCCTCTTTAGATGCTCCGCCCAGGTGTTACTATGGATTATGACATCATCCATATATGCAAAATCATAATTTTGGTGGGGTCGAAGTACCTGATCCACTAACCTTTGGCAGGTAGCCGCTGCTCCATGCAGTCCGAAAGGCATCCTCTTGAACTGGAAAAGGCCAACGGGGGTGCTGAACGCAGTCTTCGGCTTCGACTCCCTGGTGAGAGGGATTTGCCAATATCCTTTTGTCATATCAAGGGTGGTTAAGTATTGAGCCTGTCCCAGCTGGTCCAACAGCTCTTCAATTCTTGGCATTGGATATGCATCAAAAACTGATATGGCGTTTACCTGCCGGAAGTCAATACAAAATCTTAAAGATCCATCAGGCTTCGGCACCAGGACTATGGGGCTATTCCAGGGACTCTTTGACTCCTCTATTACTCCCATGTCCAACATCTCCTGGACTTGTGCCACTACTTCCTGTCTTTTGGCTTCAGGCAAGCGGTATGGCCTTTGATGAACTAATTTCCCAGGTGGAGTTATTATTTCATGGGCAACCAAATGTGTCTCCCCAGGTATGGGTGTCAACACATCTGGGAATTCTTTAAGCAACTTCCTAATTTCTTCCTGTTGTACCACTGTCAGGTCCTCACCTATTTGGGGCTCTGATTTTTCTTTACAATCAGATACCTGGGGTCCCAAATCTTCCTCTTCATTCACCTCCCTCTCTCGGGCACAGGTGGCAGCTAGGCTTTTAACCCCTTTGACATCAGTAGAACCAAAGCCTTTGGTTCCACGTTCAGAATTCTCCAGGGATGTGACCTCCTCCACAGGTGGAAAACCCAGCCTCTCACAGATCAATTGGGCAATTCTGTCTCCTGTCTTCACGTGATAATCATTCTGTCCAAAATTAAATAACAGAACTTTAATATTGCCCCTGTAATCGGGATCAATTACTCCCGCACCCACATCGATGAAATATTTAAGGGCTAATCCGGACCTTGGGGCTACTCTCCCATAGCATCCAATAGGTATTTCCACTTGGAGACCGGTGTCCACCAGGGCTCTCCCTTGGCTAGGTACAGTCACATTTTCTATGCTGCACAGGTCAAACCCAGCAGCTTGAGGGGTTGCCCGCTTAGGAGCTTGGGCCTTCTCTGTGACCCTATGGTACTTTAGGACGAATGTCTGCTTTGGGGTAGCTTGGTCTTCTGGACGCTTAACCATCTTTTTAGCTGGGGTCTGAGGACTTCCAAATAAAGGCCCCGGAGCTATTACCATTAAACCTTCTCCCTCCTTCTTTCCTAGTCCTTCCACTAGACCCTGCTTAAATCTTGGCCAGTCTCTTCCTAGAACCAAATCAAAGGGTAGCCTAGGCACCACTGCTAACAGGACTTCCTCTTGTTCCCCCAGGCACTTAACCTTTAGCCTATAGGAGGGATATGATGTTGCAGCACCATGAATGCATCTGATGTGAACTTGGCTTTCAGGGGTTCTAGGCACAAATCCTTCCTTGGGCCTCTATCCTCTTCCAAAGCCTTTTTGACATCATACTCTGGTCTGCCCCAGAGTCTAACAAAGCATTTGTGGTAATTCCTTGCACATCAACCATCAAAAGAAATCCTTCTTTGGGCTGTTTTAAATCCACACCCACTAAGCTAGTGTGTGTCTGGCATCTCTTTTCTAAATGTCCCCATTTTCCACACTTGAAACATTTCTTTCTATTCCACTGTGTCATCTGGTTTGATACAGTACATTCATTTTCAGAAACATTTTTAATTATTTTCTTTTCTGATACAGCACATCTTGCTTCAGCATCAATCTTCAGAGGGCCACCCATTCTATGGCAAGCCTGCGTGGCTTCCAAGAATCTCTCTGCTAGCATGGTTGCCTCTCCAAGATTTTGGCAATTTTGCTGTATAAGGAAAGTGTGCAAATCTTTATGCACCCCAGACATAAATTGTTCAAGCATTATAATATCTAATAACATTTCTACCGTCTTTTGCTTAGGCTCCAACCATTTTACAGCTAAACCTCTGATTCTCTGACTCAGAGCCCTGGGTGTTTCACCCACTCTCAATGTAGTAGCTCTAAACATTCGCCTATACTCTGAAATAGACAACCCTAGGCGATCTCTAATAGCAGCCTTTACATCCTTATAATTCAAAGCCTGGGCTGCTGGCATTGCTCTATAAGCTGCAAGCGCCTCTCCAGTTAATGAGGCTGCCAGCCTTACTGCCCACTGGGTCTCTGGCCATGCTAATGCTTGTGCCACTCTTTCAAAAGACTCTAGAAAATCATCAACATTATCATCTGGAGTTAGCTTCCCAAAACTAAATGCCCCAATCCCTTGATTGAGTCCCACACTGTCCACATGTGGTGTACCAGTATTTACTGCTGGTCTTGCATCTGTTCCACTTTGGCTCTGCAGTTCAACTAGGGCTTGCACCAGATCAAGCACTGGCTTCTGCTGGTCCATTAAGGCTTTCATAGCAGTGTCCTGAGCCTGCTGTGCTAGCTCCTGTTGCCTGCTAAACTGGGCTGCCATCCAGCTAGCCATCTCCCTTGGATCCATCTTGATCCCTGCAAGAAACAAAGAAAAAAACAACCCAAAGTGCACCACCTTCCAAACAGGTGTGTTTTTTTTCTACTTTTTTTTTTTTCCAATTACCCCTGTGCCCTTATCTCCCATCCACTCCTCTAGACAGGCCCATGTGCCCCTATTACTCTGGTCTTAGTGATGAATCCAGCTCTGCACAGGTTCTGTTTCCTCCTGGGACAATCCACTTCTCCTCCCGAAAGTGGTCAGGTTGAGGGAAAACATGTCGTTGGTTTTTCCAGAGCTTTAAACTTGAACTGTAGTGTGTAATCCTCTCGCAAGTAAATCCCCTTTGTGCAAAAGCAACTCCGAAAAACTACGTCATTTGTCTGAACGGCTTGCCTGGGTTGAGGAATCTTCACACCTCTTGGCAAGTGCATATTTCTATATGAATTTGCACGGTAATTTGTGGGCAATGTAGTTTCATTCACACCAAACACAGCTGTGGACAATAATTTAGTTGTGCTCTTGGGGTAAAGCCAATAAGATATTTATTTATGGGGTTATTTCTCCCAACACAGATATGCTTTGGTAGCACATTAAATTAGGTTACTTGCTTTCAGTGTTAACTTGGAAAATACAAAGTTAAAATCAGGAAAACAACAAATGAAAAGTCACAAAGGCAAGAACAAACTGTTCTTTGTCAGGTTAGACTTGCTGATTACTTCCCACATAGAGCCAGATAGGTGATTCTCTCCTACTTCGCGTCCAAGCAATTATGTAAGGCTTAGCATTGCTCTAGCAGTTACCAGCTGAAACCCCTTAGCTCGCTTGCCTTCCACTGTGTGTGTCCAAAATCCTGCTTCAGAGCTTTTCTGAGTAGCTTACAGAACAAATTTGTATTTCCTTTGTGTGATTGGTTTTGCTGTACTTTAATAACCAGAAAGCTTACCAACGGAGTTTTAGATAGAGAGGCAGTCCCATATAAACGAGGATCCTATCTGCTATTATTCCCCCTTGTTCAACAAGCATCGTGGTTTCAATGATCATGGATTGGGCACATGTGAATCTCTCAATGGGTGGCAGTTGTTCA